>JAQBSW010006460.1:5000-48397 GCA_029291075.1 Eudiplozoon nipponicum | reverse complement strand
TATATGTATATGGTTTGGATACGGATATTTAAATGGAAAATTTAATTTCTACAGGATATGAGTATAAATGTGTATTTGGTTGATGTACCATTTCTTAGTGTAGGCTACGAATTCCTTCTGGTTCAAACACTAGAATAATGCTATATTCTTTCAACAGTTTTAGTAACCTCTCTCGCAATAAGCTATTGCACACGGTATAATATTAGGCAAACCGGGAATTTGAGGATTACTGCAATATGATAAAAATAAAAATTTTGTTGATCCTTCTGTGCATCTAGAGAAGAAGTTAAAAATAGGTATTAAGACTGTATATTAGGACAGACAAGAAAAGTACTTTAGGAGGTAAAATAAATATAAATAAATCTGTCTTGAATGAGGATACCATCTTATCCACAGATGTTTTTTTTCCTGTGAGTATGGTGTCAGCCCTAAAGATCGGACTGGAATTGAATTTCGATAATTTGGAACAGCATTTTCAAACAAGCAGCTGATGGAGGGCTATAGAGTGAAGAGACCAATAAGTCAAAGCCGAACACAATCTCTGCACCTGAAAAGGCAAGTGAATCAAAATTTTACCAACGTATGAGTGCTATCAATTATCCCCCACAAGAAAAATGCGGAGTAAAATTATAATACAATGCAAACGATCTCTAACATAAATGCTCATGAAATTTTAATAACGAAATACATGAAAGCAGAACGGAATATTTCCAGGTAGATTTTCAACAATTGATAATATTTTATTCTACATTTACTTCACGCCAGGTTGATTTCACATATAGGGTGTAATTAACTATAAGGCGCCGTGCGGATTTTAAAAGGGAAACGACATTTTTTAAGGTTGTCACATAAAATATATCCATTGTAAATCACGGGCGCTTGTCTTTATAGGGGAATCTATACTGTTATATATATATATATATATATATATATATATATATATATATATATACATCCAAATATGTATTCTATATGTATTACATATATGGTATAAACTCTATCACTCATATATATATATATAAATAAATAAATATATATATATATATATATATCATTTATATACAATATGGGTTTTCATTTGATTATGTGGGTGGCAACAAATCTGACTCGGTTTTACTTGTATTTATTGTTTGGGCTGATAGATAAGAGTGTATGATTATGTGTTTGTGCGTGTGTCTGTTTACATGTAAAAGTCTTTCTCGTGATGTCTTAGATCTGGTCATTCTTGAATTGATGAATTAAGAGGTAACCAACTTATCGCATTGCTGGCTGTTACGTGTACGAAAGTTATTTTCCCGAGTGGTGTCTTTCGTTTCGCCTTGTTCCTCAATTTTGCTCTGTCCATTTAGTAACAGCGCATGGTGTGTGAGGTGCAGTGTTCAATGTTCATATTGTATTGAAACTTCTGGCTCTGTATGTGCAGCCGATTTTTCCTCTTCAGTTTGTTGCCAATCCGATCGAACGTTTGTTGAGTCTGGTCGAGAGGGTGTTTCGCCTTGCCTGGATGCTTGCATATTGTTGTTGGATTTTATGATTCATGACCAGTCGATTAGAATATCATGATGATAAAAACTGGCTATAAAGGGTTGTTGCCACTGAAAACTCCAGAGAGGTAATCGATATTGTTGTCAACGAGCTGATTACGAAAGTAGCGAATCAGCCAAAATTTAGATAAATCAGAGCTGACAAACTCAAACATTAAAGTAGGTAATATTCCACGCTTACAAAAGTAAGCGTTTAAACGGTGCTGCGTATTGAGAAGCCAGTCGGTTGCAACATCCTCGTCCGTAGGTAAATGGGCAAACTCAGTTTTACATCAGCTGATGAATGTTGTGCCTCTGCTTATGCGATTGGCTTTATATTTCATGCGTTATACTATATGCATATAATCTAAATTATTAAACCATTATTTTCTAAATTTACTATATGAAGAACCAAGATTTGTCTTCATATAACCGAAATTTTATAAAATTTTCGGCTTAAGTGTACAAAGTATTTCTCAATTTACTTTAACAATAATGATTTAGTTAGTTAGTTCACAACATTTGTGTTTAAAATCTTCCAATTTGTAGGCAATTTTGCAAACATTGAACGTTTGCGTATTAAACAGAATATCTCAAATTTAACTGTCAATATTCCATTAAATTCACATAATTAAATACTTTGCTAATTATAATTGATAACCTTTTCTCACCTGAATGAACAAAAAATTACGTAAATAACACAATGTTCCCCAGGCTGTGACTGTCATTTTAAATCTGTTATGTCATCAAATTTTATTTGATAAATAGCCTTCACACCTGACTAATTACGGAAATTCTACGCGTACATTTTTCGTGAATTTAAGCCTTATTCAAGTTTAGTATATATATATATATATATATATATATATATATATATATATATATATATTATAAATAAATATATATATATAATAGCCCAATAATAAAGTATATTGTAACACTGACCAATACGCTCACAGTAGCAGAAATATTCCAATGGGAAAAGAGAAATATTGCGCAGTATGAATGCGAAAACGACTAGCTATCTATACATTATTTCAAATGATACGGACACACCAATAAAATGTAACTATTGCCGAAGTTGAATACAACTGTGGAAGCTAAAACAAAGCAAGTCTGATTTGACTGGTGATGATTCGATGTCCACATGTAGAATGCCGTTCTCTGTAAGCTGTGTGATTGCATAATTGATGTGTTATGCCATTGAACAGTAAGCAAATCAGAACAAGAGAGATAGGTTATCGAATAGCAGTTGTGACAATAAGTAAATATAATCTGTGAAAAACAATATTATTATATATTAATTAAAACAAAGTTGAAATTTTATTCTTAACACCTTTTATAATGGCAATTGGATCCACGTACATAGTAGACAACAACTGAAACTGTTTTCAGAATAAATCTAAGGTTAATAAGCATAGTTCGCCGACAGAATTACAGTGAAAACCACTTTTTCTCTTAGTTTAACTGGTTATAATAAAAAAATATAAAGGTTGATGTGAAATTAGATTCAGTCTGGTCAGAAAATATTGACCAACTACAGTTACCATTGCATTAAGGCATTGGCTGTACATCATGGAAACGCATGGAAGTAGAGAAAATATGTAATTATTCAAACTAGGGCAACGATTCTGAATTGGTGTATTTTCCACGGACCCGATAGAATTTAAAGCTATAATACTAATAAATAAATATAAATCGAACAATAAAGTTAACTTACTAAAACAGCATTAACTTCAGTTGGTTTAACTAATTGCTTTTTAATTATGAAATAGATGTGAAACCAAAAAAACACCTCCATTAAAAATTCAACATCCAATCAGAAACAAATTAAAAGGATTAAAGATCAATCTAAGCCCTTTTGTATCATAATTATTAATGTTCAGAATTTCTGTATCGGCAAATCGTTCACGCATAATGTCGGTACCAAATTTAAGAACCTGGATACGAATAGACGCATCAAACCAAATTTAAATACATTGGATCAAGGTAATATTTTATCAGCTTAAGATTTAGCAGGCGTACAGAAATTATTAAACATATTAGCATCATCCAGCATCAAATATTCTGTCATCAAAAAATTGCTGATATCATAAGAGACTAAACCTATTAGAATTTGACAAGCTAAAGATTTTTTAAATGGCATTAGAAAAGCATAGGCAATTACAGAAACTGTAACCAGCTAATAAGCTAAATAAACAATCAATGATGGCCCGGGTGGTGGTAACAATTCAATAAATCAAGTTTGCGAGGTTAAAGTTAACACCAATCCCATTTCATTCAAACAGTCGTCGGAAAATATTGAGAATTACGATCGAAATTGCTATGATCGACGACTGTTTAAATACAGGAGGATTGTTTTTTACTTCAAGCTCGCAAACTTGATTTGAAGAACAGATAATAAACTAATTTTATATATATGTACATACATATATATATATATATATATATATATATATATATATATATATATATATATATCTGCCATAGTCATAAATAAGCTAGAAATGAACAAAGAAAAAAATAAAAACGATTAGTTAAATGTGTTAAAATGAAAGAAAAATCGCAAAAAATCATTTAAAACTAGAAAAAAGTAGAAGAAGAGCAAATTATGAACGGGAGAATCTTCTTCAAATTGATATGTTTACTTAGGTAACACACGGAAATGAGGCAATCTAGGTTTATACTGAGCTTCAAAGCAAGGCGGAATCGGAAATACATTTTTCTTACGAATTCCACTATATCGCTTCACAAACATAAACATACATAGCAGTTAATTTTGCCTCGCTAAGAGAATAGATTTGAAACATTGCATTTGAAATCTGCAACTGAGTTGGTTCAATTCTCTATAGCACAGAGGTACCAACTATGAAATGAGATGCACACATCTACCCTATTCTGGTTTGCAAACAGTTTCTCTACCATACAATTTAGTTTTAGTTGTCTTTAGCTGTTTTTGCAATCGAAAAAATAGTCCACCTTTTTTAACACAAATCGTGCGCCGACTAAAAGAGCAATAATTTCCTAGAAAATCGAATTTGTGTAATCCGTGAAACGTAAATAAACGAAAATAAACTTTCTTGTCCAACGTGCAGGACTTTATGGTCGCTCGAAAATTCATATGTGGATGACAGCGATGGTCATACTTTGTTGGTAATATATATCGGCTACTCTATTGAAACATCGGAAGTCGAATGCTTCTAAGCGTCTTAAGTTATCGGCTCCAATTAATAAAACTTCCCTAGCGCATAGAAGTCTGCATTTAAAGATGCTTCATGAATACCACCTTTAATACAGGGTGAGATACTTGTGTTTTCTCAACGAAAGAGAAGTTTGGAGGAAGCTAATCTAGCTTTCGTGATTATCATATTTACCTCGTCATTCATATTTACTGCGTTATTTATACGGCCAACAAGATATGCGAACCTGCCAACTTCGTTCAGATCCTCACCTTGAATCTGCAGATTTGAAGTGAGCGATGGGTATTCTTACATTAAAGGGTGTGAATTTCTTACCGATAGACGGAAGAACGACAACTAATCTATTCAAGGAAGTCCGGACAAAGTCTCGAGCTTCAAATAATAATGCAATATGTTTGAATAGTCAGCATCGGTTAATTCTGCCATGAACTTCGACGACTGCATCCTGAACGTATAGATGAGTATAATTCGAATATTACAAAATTTAAAAAAATAGCGAAAGTGAACAGCCTTGTTGGACACATTTGCTCATAGTAAATGTTTGTGGTTATTAATTCAGAAGACCAGAAACTTTTTGATGTTAAGAGCATGCGTAATATTTACAAATTTAGTGGGCATAAAAATGTTTGACAGTATATCAAATAGAACATTGAGTTCTGCTTAATCAAATGCACCCTTGAAGAGTAGAAAGAAGGCTAGTTTTGGACGGTGATATAATCGTTGCTTTTCCATTACAACCGAAGCAAATACCTTACATATGACATGATTAAAGCTTATACTACGATAGTTATCGGACGAATTACGATTGCTTTCTGAAAAAGTAATTGATGGTCGACTCGCTCCAAGCAACCAGCTCAGTCTCCTCTTTCCGTACTTTAGAACATATTTAGATGACGCCCTTCCAACAATGCTAATAAAAACGCTTAACTCAAGATGGAACCAAACCATTGACGCCTGCAGCATTGTAAGTTTAAAGAGATAAGGCGGACCTTTTTAATTCTAACTTTTATGCTTTCTCTAGATTAGAGTTCCGCATAGATTGAAACGGGCACAAATTCTGAGACGAAAAGTGTAGCAAGTGCCCAATAAATATGACCTTTGAAGTGTTCATCCCACATTTCAAGACGAAACATTTGATCAGCTATTAGATTGTTGCTGAAATCTTTCTGTTTTTGCTAAATCAGATTTTTCAGATGTGTCCTGCATATATATTGACAAAAACATCGTCTGTTCATTAATTCTAACTCTGCTTACATCCCTTCACCCAGTTACGTCCAAAAGGATTCAACATTGACATGTCGATTTTGACATCTTATAGCTCTATGAGTTTAACTTTAAGCAGATCTAGCAGAAATTTGGCACCTAGTTTTGAGAATTTCAAAAACTTTCAGAGACTAAATTATAGATTCCATGTGTGTCTACAATGCCACATACAATGAAGCCTGTACAATGCATAGTAAATCACATCTTCGTACGCATTAAACTGTGAATAATTAACACCAAAGACCAGTTAATATTGATGCTGTTGTTGGGAAGACAACCATATTCGCTTGCTTGCACTAATCGGATGTTTAAACATACTCAGCTTTCAAGAAAAGGTGAGTGTAAATTTCGGGCGGATAAGTGCATGGTTCAGGTCGGCATATGTGTTTGAAAACAAGCGACAGTCCTGGACGCAACCCCACCATTTATGGCCAACTTCTAGATTATCTATTTGAGTTCATATTGATTCATGGGCTGGAGGAAACCAACGCCTTAATTTACGTCTGAAGTTTGGTCTACTAAAGTATAATCTATGCTCCTCACAGCTATACAAAATTCGTTAATCACCATAAGTAGGCAAAAAGGACTAACCGAGTTACATAAGTTAGTATATAATAGCAAATTGTGGGTAGTGTGCAGCAGTGTGTCTGAGTTGTTAGAGCACTAGATGCCGAAGCAGAAGTGCCCAGATTCGAACCCTGTCCGCGGAAAATTCTGCCCAGTACATGATGAGTTACCAATAAGGACGAAACCGGGCTACCGGATACACAATGCAATTATTAATCCATACTGACAAATGTATGTACTTAATGGGTCAGGTGTTCATATCAAGATCGCTAACTGGATTATACCATGTGGATAGGAATTTGCCGTCTGATGGCGTTCAGAAAGACTAGGTAAATCCACAATGGCCAAAAATCTGTCGATATAAATAAGGGTATTTAATAATATACCGACTAAAGAGGTGGACCAAATGAATCCCGAGTATGAATCTACGGAAGGCGTGCAGTCTACGCATCTACAAATGTAATTTTTTTTTATTAATACGATCTTTCTAGATCTAAAGGCAACACAGCCGATTGGTAAGCATTCAGATACGATGGCAGGTGGGTCAATAGTTCCTCGTTCGGGATGTGCGTAAAATTTGTTATTATGTAACTCGTAATTATATTACGCGCCAGGCGAGCAACTAAAAGAAAAGTGAGCTTGGAATTCTGTTATGAGAATAAACGGTTGGAAATTTCAACGACATTATGTAGGGATCGATTCTAAGGTTACGCGGTTAGATTTAAACAATGCAACTCATATGCGAGTCAAATTGACTTTAATATATTGTATTCAGCTGTGTAGAAATTTGACATTGCAAAGGCCGCAGGCCAGATGTAGAGCGTTGCGAATTGGCCGAGAGCAGATGACACCATATAGGTCCGTGGATATTCGAGTGACACATTCCGCATTATTCCAACCTTATGACTGCACCGGGTACGACACAATAATTATATATAAAATATGGCTCCAACTAAGAGGTGCCTATCAACTATTGCGATTATTTAGACATCCAGAAAAGAACTTGCCGGCAGCCAATGCAAAAATACAAAAAATAAAGAGGAGAAGTTGTGGAACAATCGACGTATATTTTACGTGATTACATGGTTTATGTGAAAAAGATGGATTGATCGTTGAATCCAGCCGCTTAATTTCGTCAGGTAAATTCAGTCATGATGTTGAATACATATTCTACGGCTGTGATAAGGTGTATGCTTTTACTAATTGTCCATGGAAAGTGGTTTGCATGCGTGATCTCAAGCAGGGATTTTTTTAAATTGGTTTGCACCCGGATAACCAATGAAAGTTGAATGTGAAGGTACCGTAAACATAATATCATTTCACGAGTGCGAGCTTTGATCTGAATAACGCTCGAAAACTGTTTCATATTATGATAGACGAATTTCTGGATGACCTGCTCGATACTGAATCGTACGTACGATTAGGACAGTGCATACATGTATGAATTCCGAAGGCGGTGGTGTCGTATTTGAACATAAATCCCGATGATATCCAAAAAGGTGACCAATTCAAGTTTGAAGGCCATGAAGATTCCGCCAATGCAGGAGTACCCGAAGCTTAGAACAAGAACAAAATTGCGGTGATTTATTCTAAAGACAATATTTAGTGGACATCGCCACAAAGGAGAATCCGTTGTCGCAATTATTTAGATCAAAGACGCTGTTCCGCCAAATTAGGAGCCGCAACGATCTTTTGTTTAATGAAAGCGTAAATTAGTAGAAGTCACGGTAATTGATTTTCCGACTGGCAAGTTGGTGATTCTTTCCGGCATATCACACATTGAAACCAGTATTGTGCTGCAGGCGGATGGAGGTCAACCAAAGGACCCCTATCGCACAGTTTTGAAAGCATTATGTAACTATTTTATGTAACTGAAAAAGTATTGCTAGAAGTTTAATTGGCATCGATAAAATTTCACCACAGGATCGTCAGGGGCCACGTAGACGTACATAAACATCATGAAGCATTGTTGCTTTGCTAATCACTGGGCTTTGCTAAGCTTCAAGTGCATCGGGATGTTGAGGAACTGCCCTAATATGAGCTAAAAATCGCCCCAAACACATTATCGCGAATTTATACGGCACTTACATCTACAGTTTTTGGCATTACTAAGGCTCAGCCGAAGGACCAAATATGCCAGCTTTTGTTGCAGCAGTTTTGATGCGGTGAGACATTGTCTCAGCAGTTATGGATGATTTCCTCGACGGACAGCACACTTGTTTACAAGGATGATGGAGCTGTGCAGTGGTATGTGCCGAAAGGTTTTCAGGCCTAGGTCGTACAGCGTTGGCATGAGTTGTCATTTCTATTGGTATTTCACATGAAAGTGGTACGAACAAACAAATTTTCCGGTACACTGCTTGTGTTTTAAATCGTAAATGGTTCAATACGCACTGTTTGATTTTGCTGTAGAATAGGTATGATGACAGTTAAAAACGAATAGATGCAGACTGATCGATTAATGAACACGCAGATACTCGCGAAACATCAGTTCTATCGGTGAAAACAGTTAACATGGAATCACGTTTTTAAAATTATTAATTCGAAAAGTCGGCCAGTCAAATTCCAATAAGCCCACTATAATTTCAAAATCCAAGGCTCTGAATTTGCGAAAATTTGCTAGTTCAACGCCTTTTGCAGGCGGTAGCCTGTGATTGAGATTTTAATGCTCAAAGCTTGCCAAATCACTAGAAATTGCGACTCAGCCGGATCTATTCTGTATTACGTTGGTGTATGAAATTGAAGCGATATCCTTTTATGCTGTTAAGGAAATGTATCAGAGGTCATTAGTCAGTAAACTCAACCAGGTGTGTGCTCGATTACTTAGAATAGGATGAATCTAGTCGTTATTTTAGGACATGTAATGTGAATTAAAGACGGCTGGACCTGAAATATAGAAAGTTGTGCTGCCTAAGCGTGTATTTTTTAATTGAAACTGGGTAGCTAATTACCAGTCATGTTTGGGTAAACTATTAATCCAGTTTGCTTTGATTTTATTTTGCTTTTTTTACAATATTGTATTATTCTCTAAATCCTGATATCACAGCTGGATTCATTTGTCATGCTTGCTTCATTAAGACCGTGACAGTCATTCTACCCGGATTGGTTGGACGGGAGTGGGCCCCCAGTATTGATGGCATATTATGGACACGAGTCAAATATAGGATGTGGGGCCATTTTTGGTAGCTCGACAGACATTAACCACTACATTGCAAATTAAAACAATGCGTACACAACTGGGAAATTCTACAACTTTGCAATGGTGGACATCACCGAAAATATTAAGAGTGTGGCTGGTGCATATACATCTGCCTAACAAAATAATCTTTGGCCTGTCGAGGTCTTCGGTAACTATTTAATGTCAATCAAGTACCAAACAAATATTCGATAATAATTACGTGTCTGGAGAATCTTCAATTAGACCACAGTTGGGAGTCCAATACACAGTTTGTGTGGCTGATAAAGACGTTGGCTCCTTTGTCGATACACCTTTTTTATCCCTTTGCCTGTCCATTAGTTTAGAACGCACGCATTGATGCAAGCGATAGAAAGTGGTTATACATGATAATGCAATGATCTTGACAACTTTTAATATAGCCGCCGAAGTGGGAACTAATTGAGACCCACATCTATAAATGGCAGATGGGGGATAGCAACATTGTAGGCTCATTAATATGTTTTATAAATTTCCGTACTAGAAAAATGAGTGGTTCCTAAATAACATGTTACTGCTGGTTTTTTTTGGTATTGATTTCATGGTCAGGCATTGCGATTAGACACAGGAACAGAGATGGATGCAACAGAAAGACAAATAATTTGAGTCCTTGGGATATGTTATAAAGAGATTGCCTTCTGATTAGCTGTGATGGCACTTCCTGGCGCTACGAATGGAGAATCTGGAGCTTAGGCAGTCGTTTCTTATTTAATCAATTTGGGCAAGTATTTAAGGTCTGACATTGATTTCACCTTTGCCAGCTGCCTGACGCGATCTACCAGAACGCTTATCACATTCAAACGTAAGAGGACGAATTTATGAACATGTGAATTATGATTGTTGCGGTGCGGGATCATATTGGCTTGCTATAACTCACAACGAGATCTACTTCAGTTAATCACTGCTGCAATTGATTATCATTGGGTGAAACACAAAGCAGAACTATGTGTCTGAGTCGATACCGTGTACAGTAGGATAGAAATGCGCAGCAATGCGCTAAGAAGACACGAACCAGTTTACAGAAACGTTGTACAGAAATTAACATACGATGCTCAACGTTTGAGCTGATTTTGATCGACGATGACGAGAAAGCTCACCGATCAGTGCAGGTCCGGATATTGGTTTCGTCTTGTCACAGATATGCCTGGTTTGAAGCTAAGCTTGTTAAGACGCTGATTTCACTATTGCGTAATCGGCTACTTGTAGCCAGAATGAAGGCTTATCCATAACTTTCTTTGATGCGCAAATTTCGTGCCTAAGGTTTTGACGAATTTATGTGATCGGTAACTTTGGTGAACACACAAATGTGTTGCGATAATGAAGATTTCGAAAAACGTCCATTTATTTGTCAACTTGGCGCAGCGTTGATAAGTAATCCAATTTGTTTGTTTACACAAAAGTCCACTAGGTAATTAGATTAGTCAACTGCACCCTCAACTTGTAGGAGAGACGTATCAAATTACCTGACCATTGGCAAAGTTTCGTCTGTTGCGGAGATTGTTTTACGTTTTACAGTGTGAAAATGCGACTAAAATTAATTTTTATTCCAAAGGAGAACTTGATGTCGACGTGCACAATCGAATGAAACGCTCAACGATACATTCTATTTAAAGGATTTTTACACTCCATAAATTTGCTTTAAGTTTTCTCTATATTTGTTTTATTCCACAGTTATTGGATTTTGACGATAATTTATAAACAAAGTCACACATTATAATTTTCTTCTAAACATATATTTATTTATTTAGTCTTGTGAGCATTTTATTTGTCCAATTCCAGAGTGGCGCATTCTCTTCATAGTTGAATTATTGTGCTTTATTTGGTATAGAGCATCGAAATTATTCTTCGAGTAGTTTCTTCACGGCCACATAACATGAACTCGATGCTTTAAAGAAATATAAATTTTAAATTTCCTATCATAATGCAGATAGTCAAATAACGTACAATACATTAAATTTAATTTGGTTTCATTTACTATTCCTTGGGTTCTGTCGTAAAAGAACTGTGCAAATTGAATAATTCCCATATGAAAATCTCTGGACTTTTTGCTAGCCAATGTTTCCTATGGATCATTTTGTGTATATGCATGCTAATATATATATATATATATATATGTATATATATAAATATATATATATGTAGACGTTGTCATTATAAAATAAAGATTGCTATGGTTGCCAAAGCAATTCATCAAGATGACAGAATGCCTCTTTATTGGGAACTCGCCAAGTACTCGAGAGAATCTGAAGCAACCGTGTCTCAAAACGGTTCCAAATTGATTTTAAATCTTGTAATCATACCATTGCATCAACCTGGTCACACACTACGCACAAGATTCTGTCATATACCAACCATCATTTTTGTTGGGTTGTTCTTCAGGTGGAATCTATTTGACATATTTTAAGACATAACGTTCTAACTAGCCAATCGCGATCTGTAATTTTAGAATAGTCAACATTCCACATAAGGAAGCGTTGTTTAATCGAATGTTTATAGCAGGATTTACAAAATATTATATGCGGTCAGACTAAACTGAACACTACCTAAGTTAGCAAAAGTGATTCATCGAGCAGACTGGTTTTCTCCGTATTGAGAACTACTCAAGTCACTGCAAGAATTTGTCGGGACCATGGCTCGAACCGGGGCACAGCTGCCTCTGAGTCTTCTACTAATACCACTATACCAAAACGTACCGCACACCATACTCAATTTGCAGTCCTGTGCTGACTTACGTGTTGGGTTCCATTTCTTTACATGGAGCCTTTTTGGCATCTATTTAACTTAAAAAGCCTAATAAGTCATCCCAAATCTGTCATGTGTATTGCCAATAGAAACTAAATTTTGCATAACTAATAACCAGAAATGGTTTTTTGCAAGGCGTAGGGATTATTTTCATGACCCTAAATAGCATTCATTCGGTTTCGATCTACGGTCACGAAAATTCTGCGACTTTTGTGTACACCATAAAAATGAAAATGACAGTTACTAAACTGTATATGTTACCTCTGCCACCTCATGTTTATACAGAAATATATTCAACCCTATTTTGCTATATTTAAAAATTTTGTCTTTTCAGCAGTTGTGCAAATTTCATAATTACCTCGTAAATATAAATGCAGATCAAAATGCATCATTAGGCCATATTATTTTAGTGAGTACATAAATATTTTCACGACAAAATATTCGTTCTCTCGTTAAGTAACCAAGAAATTATCTTAGTTATAAATAAAATTCTTCTACTTCATCGTTGGGTCGTCCTAAATGGCTATCTCATTAGTATCAGTCAGGACTGATTTTCATTTTTGGACTTTTGATACACCATTTATGAATAAATTTCTTTGTTTATGAAACTTTAAACAATGCTGTTATTTGACGATCAAACTGATCAATGTATATGTAATGATCACGTTGACAGCCAATACGGTTGGTGGCTTTAAGGAAACAAAATGTCGTAGCGCCAGGAACTGACATATGTGCTTATCAGAATGCAATCTCTTCATAACGTATACACAGGACTCATAGGGATTTGTCTCAGTCTCATGCATCCAGTGTGGCTGGGTGGCTCAGTGGTTATAGAACCAGACTCCGAAGCAGAAGTGCCCAGGCTCTAGCTTTCACCGCGGTAAATTTTGGACGAAATTTTTCTACTGTATGATTCCATGATTAAAGGGAAAATGTCAATCGAGACCAGGATTATAGACATTTAGCAGATTAGCAGATGTTCTAAACGAACGCTATTATCAATTGCATTGAAATTTTACCAATTCTCCTAGCCATTGTTTTTTCACAGCGTTTGTGAATACGTTATATATATATATATAGTGATAATGCGATAATGTTACATTGTGAATGACTTTATTAGAAGTTGAGTGATCATTGCCTTTATACTCATACGTACGGAAGATTGCAACATCCAATTGCCAAACATAATTTTACCAGGTATCTTAAGAATGTTTTAGCGTAGTGATGGCTTCTGCTGATTAGCGGCCAAAATGCACAATTAGCATCATTCAATAAAGTTAAATATTTTTTCATGTTGCCGTAGGAATATCCTTCTGATCCTCTAAAGTCTTAGATGTTGCTTGTTATGCCATTTCCATTAGATTATTTTCTACAATTGCTCAGCTATTATCTCTGTATAAATTTAAATAATTTAATCTTGCTTAGAAAAACGCATGTCTTCGCGATTACATAAAAATTAGATAATTATTGATATAGATGTTCATTTCAATACCACATCCCCATGTAACGTGGTGTCTGTTCTATAATGAAAGTTTAGGGATGGTTAGTTAGAACTTCTGGTTTAGTGGATACCATATAGGCTCCACACAAATAAATGACTAATCAGGAAACATTGGTTATTGCATAATTGGAAACTGTGTGTATTGTGCGGCAGGAAGGCTCAGTGGTTGGAGCACAGGAGATGTGCCCAGGCTCGAGCCCTGTCCGCGGCAAATTCTTCAAGCTCGCTAACTTAATTTGAAGGATTTCTACCTCCGCCCGCGCAATCAATGTTTGTTTACTAGTATTACCAAAATATATATGTGGCGAAAGCTGCAAAATGTTAATGTTCGTGACTGCACAGAAATTGTGCAGCCAACATTTCCAGTCAAGCACATTGTATGCAAGACCACTAAAGGTGCGAGTCGCATATTCAATTTTGCTTTCCATATATACGCATTGCAGTTTTATCCTCGCTAGTCAGTTAGCCGTCGTACTCTGACGATGATCATTAGTAGTCGAAACGCGTCGATACGTGTGACTCACGATAGTACTGTTCTGTCGTTCGGTGACTGGTTAAATACAATGGGATTGGTGTTTACTTCATGTTTGCAAACTTGATTTACAGAATTGTTACCCCCACCCTCGCAATAGATTAAAGTCAGCATAAACAAAACGCCTTCTCTAATTCACGTTTTCCGAGCTTGCGGGGTTCCAATCAGATTGGGAGGGAACTACGCTTCACTATGCAGTTGGTGAAGTAATTAGGGGGTTTTGGAGTGTATGTCCTTCTCCGGCATATGAGTAGACAACGAACTCAAATGCCAATGGGAAAACACTCTTTGCACGACCTACAATTTGTACAAGTTATAACTTTTTACAATATACGTCATACCGAATACCTTAATTGTAAGACGTCAGCTCTTCGTCATCAGTATCATGCTAGTGTTCGCGCGATGCATTAAAAATAAATATGACAAAAAGTATCACCTTCTGTACAAGTTATTATAGACCAACAAAATATGAAAGCACCATTTGCAAAAATATATTTTGTTTGCTACAGCTACAACCAGTGATACGTGTTTGTCATCCTGGTAACAATAAGCTTCCCGCAGTATCTAATCTTTCAATATACGGTGACAAACCGTTATTGATCACATAAAAACTTGTTAGGCGTAGACCAGGACAATTTGAAAAGTGCACAACACGAAGCCAACGTCCATTGGTGGCATGGAGCCACAACATTTAACTGGACCGTCGATTGTGGTAGTGTCCAATAAATACCCTCCATTGCTTATACACAATTATTGAAGGCGAACTAATTTTTTTGGTCTTCGCCATTCCAATATGTGTAGGAAGATCTTTTTATTGCAGCTAGACAGTTTCACAATAACACATCGAAAAAATATCGCTTACTCGACAACAGACACAAAAACGCACACACATACACACATGTGTATATCGCATTATCAGGCTTGAGCAATATCTTTCTATGTCTCTCTCTCTCTCACACACACACACAATATATATATATATATATATATATATATATATATATATATATATATATATATATATATATATATATAAATTTCGAGTACTAAAATGATTTGCATGCAAATGCATAAAACAACGAGTTAATTAGCGCAATTGATTAGTTATTCCTTTGAACATAATAAAGCGTATCTAAAGATAATCAACTCGTTAAATGTCACGAATTTAAGATCTGTCATTTTGTTAAATTGTGCTCGAGTTAGCCTCATTGTCGGTGATTGCTGACGTGTCAAACAGCATGCCTAACAGATAAAGCCGAATAACTTGCTTATATTCAGTTAGAATAAATAATTAACAAAACTCATTTGTCTAGATATAAAAATAATAATCCTTCCATTTTATTGCATTATTAGCACATGTAAGTTTACTTACTCCTTGTCTATTTTTGCTTATATTTAAAATAAAATTCTTGTTAAAAGTTAATTTCCTAAAGGCGTCTTTAATTTCGTTTCATTTTACATTAATTTCCAAATAAAAGCTTTAATCCAGAAAGTATCCAAGAAGCACAGGGAAATAAAAATTGCCAAGATTTGGCAAAAGTTAGATTAATAATAAAATATATTCCAGATTACTGCATAATAAACTTTTAATAATAACTACTTACCATTTTTTTATTTTTAGTGTATGGTATTAAATACTGTTCCACAATTAATCAAAGAATATTATCAATTGTATAAATATCGTGATTTTATTTAATTTTATAACTATAGTATATTCATTCAATTAATGTATTCTTCAAGCAGTTTTTTTAATTATTGAACACCTGAAGAATTACTTCATAACAGAATCTTCTTTACATAAGATACAATAAGCACCCATATTATAAATTATTACCAAGGCCATTAGTAACTATGGAGCCAATGTTAAAATCGCGTCTTTCAGGAGAAACGGCTGTTTGCTAGTCAAGTGAAACCAATATGTTTCATTTACGCTAACATCCCTGAATTCGGCCCAACATGAGGATGACCTTCATCGTTACATGTAATAATTCGACTATACCAGTAGTATCAATCCATTATCAATATGTTTATATATATATATATATATATATATATATATATATATATATATATATATATAAAGCCATAATAGCAGGTCAGTATAATCCAATTATAGAATAGAATAAAATATAATATTTTATTTGGATTCAAACCACACATGTTCCATCAAATAATAATATTGGAAAATGTACAATATAAAAAAGATATCACGTCACATAAATTTGTGTAATTAGTCTCATGTTGATAAGTAAATTTCACTAATTGTACAGTACAATATATCAACATCCGAAAGTTCGGCTGTAAAGTGTAATAGATTCATCATCAAAAATATGAAAAATTGAGGTATAATTCAAGTGTAACATTATGCAAAAAAATGAGAACCAGGACTAGCAATTGATTGTATGTATTGTTGACTAACATGATGATATAATGCATAACATTTCAGTTTTAATAATACAATACTCGGAGACAAAAATCTCAAGAAGTTATGTTGCTGACAACAAATATACTTGCCTTATATTCAACCATGAGAAAGTATTATCATAATCAAAATAAAAAATATCAGCAGGATTGTAGACTTTTTCAAGTTCAGTAGATAAAAATTTAAAAGACATCTTGGATGGAGGCGTTTCTTTAAGCTCCTATGGCAATTGATTATAAATTTTGGAAATTTTCGAAAAAGAGAATAACTTGCTTGCAACATTCCCCACCAAAGGAGAAGATATTGCCAAATGTCCAGATCTAGTTCCAACTTCATGACTCTTTCTTATCGGAGTCATATAGGCACCAGTCCACTGGTTCAAATGAAAAACTTTTATGCAATAGCACATCCTCCGAAACCATAAAGTTTGCAGTGATACAAACTGTAATCTAGTGGCGTATATAGTGCAGGAGATAGGACTAATTTGTTTCACAACTTTTCTTTGTACAGCTTCTATCTTATTGGACAAACCCTTTTTTAATGGATTCCAAGTAGCGGCAGCATATTCTAGTATCGGTCTAATCCATATTATATACATTTTAAGTTTTATATCATTCGATAAGATATTTCTATTTATTAGTGCCCATCTGTTCTTGGCACTGCCTACTATCCTTTCAATTGTCTCTCAGCAGAAGCCGTACAATGAATAGTTATGCCTAAATCCTTAATTTCTTGAATAAGTTTAATCTCAAAAACATCATTAATCTCAGCATCATGAAAATAAACATAATTAAATTCTGTTCTGTTACCTATCTTTAAAGCTCTCGTCTTTTTACTGTTTATTCTCAGCACTAGTGTTAACAAATATCTACTTAAATCATACAAATCTAGTGTCACATTATTTTTGGAGAATTCGACATTTTTGGATCAATTGGAAAGATTATTTTTAAATCATCAGCGAATTTGCAAACTCGACCGTTATGGATCTTAGTTTCCAAATGTGCAAATACGATTTTAAATAAAATTGGCCCCAAATTTGATCCCTGTGGAATTCCACTTGTTACTCTTTTCGATTTTGATATCAAATCGTTTACTTGAATACTCATTCTTCGATTATATAAATAGTATCTAAGTAATCTAAAAATATTCGGATCAATATTTAATAAATTAATCGCATTCAAAATAGCATCAAAAGATATAGAGTCAAAGTCTTTTGAGATATCTATAAATACAATTCATGAATCTAACTTTTTCTCATCTAATGTAATTACATGTTTCCACATAGAAAGCATATAAGTAGTTGTCGATCTATCTTTCGTAAAGCCATGTTGACATAAATCAAAATCAGCCGGCAACATACGTTCTAAATGATCTAGTATCAATCGTTCTATTATCTTCAAAAACGAAGGGATAATAGAGATTAATCTATAATCATTGGCGCACTTTGGCTTACTTACTTTTGGCAATGGTTTAGCTACTATCGTTAATATATCGATTGGTAATTCTACTTATAAAATTGCAGAGCGCATTCATAAAATTTAAAGGTAATTGAAGTAGGTTATCAATCGATAAACCAAGGTGAACTTTTTGTTTTTTTGATTTTATTTTTAACATTAATTCTATCAATGCATCACTGTCAATAACAAGTCCTAGATCCTGGTCTCCCGAAGGATCAGGTAGATCAATGAAATTGCTTTCGTTCTGTGGATTACATATCAAATTGCCAAATACTTCATCCAATTCACAGAGAAATTCATACTCAGTTTTATCCACAGACAATAAAAGATTTAATTTTTCCTTATATTTACTGTAGTCTATGAGAAGTTTGTATCCTAGTCTAGGATTACTACTCAGTTTGGCCAAAATAATTCTTCCTGATCTTTGACGGATTATCAGCAGTGATGAATTAATTTCTGCATCAATCATATCTAACCTAATGTTTTAATACTATTGATAAGACTACACTTTATTACATTATCCCGTTTAATTCTTAGTTTACATAATTTCCTGTTGATTCGCTTCGGTATAATATCCGTAAATGTAGATGCCTGAAATATATCAGATAATAACGTTGAAACAGAAGAAACAAATTCGTCAGTTTACATGATATAAAAAATTTCATAATCAATCAGTATGCTTAACTATCTAAAAAGGTTCCAGTTGATTCTGCAACATTGCACGTTTGCCTTTTCAAAATTAAGTTTTCTGTGTTTTGCTACTCAAGATGTTCCATTGTAAAATAATTTGTTTGTGATCCTATTCTTTGAAATAGTTTACAAAATCATAACTGTGGTATTTCACCGTTTCAATTTCTAAATATACAATCAGCATGCCTAACAGATAAAGCCGAATAACTTGCTTATATTCAGTTAGAATAAATTATTAACAAAACTCATTTGTCTAAATATAAATATAATAATACTTCCATTTTATTGCATAATTAGCACATGTAAGTTTACTTAATCCTTGTCTATTTTTGCTTATATTTAAAATAAAATTTTTGTTAAAAGTTAATTTTCTAAAGGCGTCTTTAATTTTGTTTAATTTTACATTAATTTCCAAATAAAATCTGTAACCCGGAAAGTATCCAAGAGGCACAATTAAATAAAAATAGCCAAGATTTGGCAAAAGTTAGATTAATAATAAAATATATTCCAGATTACTGCATAAAAAACTTTTAAATATAGCTACTTACCATTTTTTAGTGTATAGTATTAAACACTGTTCCAAAATTTATCAAAGAATATTATCAATTGTATAAAAATCGTGATTTTATTTATTATTTGTAGTATATTTATTCAATTAAAGTTTACTTCAAGCAGTTGCTAAATTATTGATCACCTGAAGTATAATTTCTTAAGAGAATCTATTTTTAAAAGAAGATACAATAAGCACCTATATTATACATTAATACCAAGGCAAATAGTAATTATGGAGATTATGTTAAAATCGCGTCTTTCAGGAGTAACGACTGTATGCTAGTCAAGTGAAACCAATATGTTTCATTTTCGCTAACACCCCTGAATTCGGCCCAATATGAGGATGACCTTCCTCGCTACATGTAATAATTCGACTATACCAGGAATATCAATCCATTATCAATATATATATATATATATATATATATATATATATAAAAGATATGATAGCAAGATTTGTTTATATGTATGTGGCCAGTATACTCCAATTATTGCATAAAATAGCAATTTCAATCTAATAGACCAGTTTTATCCTTTATGGTCATCCATAATGAACTTCACAAAATTTTCGCACCTGGAAGCTGATCAAGGAGGCAATTGCCTTAGTGTCTGGCAGCAAATCCACTATGCCATCGACACCGCCTATTGCATCTTTATGTTTTGTTGTATACCAGATAATTTGTTTTCAATAGTCTTCCATTCAGGTGACTTTTATTGTCATTGTTTTCGAAGTAAATTCTGCAACAAGCCATCCGAGACCTGCCAACATAGAACAGACGCCATGAAATCTGGAGAAGTGACATGGAAATTAAGTATAATGGCTGGATTGTGTAATACGTACAATGTTATTGTGATTTAAATATTGTATAATAGAGTAAATGCACTTCATAAAGAGATCTCGTTCTTTTAGGTGGCCTACCATGTACTTGACAGTATTAATACAGATGTGAATCAAGGCATAAGTTGGAATATAACTGGAAACTACTTCCAGTTGCTTACTATGGTGGCGTAGAAGATGACTTTAAGGCACCCATCAGTATCAATTAAATATACTCGACTAAGATTTAAATCAGGGGAATTCGGTTCAATGTGATACAATTCATCCATCGCTATATTGAAAGTATGCATTGCATGGAATTTTTAGCTTTTTTCACGAGCTTATGATTTTTTGCTCATCTCATTTCAGTTGATTTTCGTAAGTAGTAATTAATGGTTATTAATGCTCAAACCAGAAATCTCCGTTTTTTACTACTATCTTGTCGCCTACGGAATTGGTATTTTATAAAATTCTATTATCCGAATTTCATTATATGCGTGTTTTTGGTGTTGACCTACCACTGCATAAGGCAGCAACTTAAAATAATATGCCTGACTTGTTTAATCCTATTTGAGTATTACCTACAAGTTCCGTAGTCGGGATTTGACTTCGAGGATATCTGATTAGTATTCATGCTACGCATATATATATATATACATATATATATATATATATATATATATATATATATATATATATATATATATATATATATATATACTTACTTAATTTACTGCGGTTGAATTCTTTTGGAGGATAAGCTAGCTCCAATGACATTTCATGAGCTCTCTGAGCTATATATATCATATGTACTTATATATATATATATATATATATATATATATATATATATATATATATATATATATAATGCAGTTTTGATATAAATATGCGGACATACATGTTTAGAGAAAGTTTAAATAAAATTTTTAAGTAGGATAATGCTTCTTTATTTGTGAAATTAATCGTAATGTGTCAGCTTCACTATAACGTAACTAAAAATGCACATGTGATAAATGCTACCACTTTGCACCAAATGAAGTGATATAGCAAGTGATTGTTTAATATACTAATGAGTCTGCAACGAGCGTCCATCAAATTAACTATTATGACATATCTTTCTATCAAATTTTATTTGTTTTCGTGAAATGATGAGGTCATATATTGAATCATGGTAAGTCTGAATTTGTTATATGAGATCCAAGCCACTTATATTATTCACATTTATTCTTTTATAATGCAGAAAATATAGTAGCGGGCAACTTCACTATAAAATAGAACATTCCACATTTGATTTTGTAATTTATACCACAGAATAATCTTAACGGTTCCAACCAATTGAACATTAATTTTACTACTGTTATGCGTTTCACTTTTCCATAATATTTGTGCTAAATTACAACGAAATAAAAGAGAAAAAATTAATTTTAAATCTGTATAATTAGACGATGTTGATTATAATATGTATTTTAAAATTCTTCTCTCCTTTATCATGTCGCTCTCACCTGCTTGCTTTCTCTCTTAACGGTGTTCTAGCCTAGTTCCTGGGAATTTTTGTATGATAGCGTAATAATAATTGGTTCATTCAATTGAGCATTGTTTATACTACTGTTATGTGTTTCCTTTTTCCATAATATTTGTTCTAAAATGCAACGAAATAAAAAAAAGTAATTTAACTTTAAATCTGTATAATTAGACGGCGTTGATTATAATATGTATTTTAAAATTCTTCTCTTCGTATTCTTGTTGCTCTCATCTGCTCCCTTTCTCACTCATCGGCGTTCAAGCCTAGGTCTTCGGAATTATCGAAATGACAATTAAAGTGTTGGAAAAGCACGGATTTAAGTTTGCTCTCGTATGCTGTATAGTACAGACGATCTTTATACTGGTCTACGCGTTTGGCTCTGACTATGGTCTGGCTAACAACGCTATGCTGACTTCGTTGGCGCGTCCACTGATTCCTGGTGGGGCTGCACCAATTGGAGTAAATCCATCGGTCGAAAAATTCCCACACGTTATATTAATCAGCAGTATGATGTTTCTTGGCTTCGGGTTTCTGATGACCTTCTTGCGACGCTACAGCTTCTCGGCACTGGGCTACAACTTTTTCATTTGTGGGATTGGCATTCAATGGGCAATGATAATGAACGGTGTGTATCATTTGAAAGGACAAAAATTTCTTCTCGATTCCGACTCAATAATTGGCGCTGCGTTCACTATTGCTGGGGTGCTTATTACATTTGGCGTTGTTCTAGGAAAACTCTCTTTGTTGCAGCTGCTAATACTGACACTGTGCGAAATCCCAGTGCTTTGTATTAATGAGGTAATTGGCAGAAACTATTTGAAAGCAACCGACGTGGGCGACACCATCTTTATACATTTGTTTGGCTCATCGTTTGGCTTGGCTACATCACTCGTAATAACGTTAGGTCGGCGCTTTTCAAAAGCAAATGAGGGTAGCTTATACCACAGTGATTTGTTCTCAATGCTTGGTACACT
The DNA here is from genome assembly GCA_029291075.1 of Eudiplozoon nipponicum. Classification (NCBI taxonomy): domain Eukaryota; kingdom Metazoa; phylum Platyhelminthes; class Monogenea; order Mazocraeidea; family Diplozoidae; genus Eudiplozoon; species Eudiplozoon nipponicum. Next base: position 25,418 of record JAQBSW010006460.1, on the reverse strand, counting down.
TATTTTATGGCTGTTCTGGCCAAGTTTCAACTCGGCGACGGCCATTGGTGACAATCAGCCGAGAGCTGTTATGAACACTTACATTGCTCTGCTAGGAAGTACTACCACAACTTTCATGACGGCAGCAATAATTACAGCAATCGATGAGGAAGAGCCGGTTGAATTTGAGAAGGAAAAGAAAAGTGAAGCCAGCCAATCAGAAAACGGTAAAGCATTCGACAGTAGTGAAACTCATCATCAGCACAAACCTCATATATTCAATGGTAAACAGGCGATGGTGTATGTTCAAAATTCTACTCTCTCCGGAGCAGTAGCTATCGGCTGCACTGCCGATTTTATGATTGGACCCTGGTTAGCACTACTTATTGGTAAGTCACCATTTATTGCTCTATGTGAGTTTGACACTAGCTTTAAAAAGATGTCTAACGAAAATCCGCGGTACTTGTTGCATATGTAATTAAGACAACAGTTCTATCATTTTGACCCGGAACATTTAATTAACTTTATACAATGGCTTTGACTGACTATATGCAATATTTCATGTCCTCCTTCATAATTAAAATTATTTTTATTATATGTTTATGTATATATAATCAAATAAAAACCAGGATATATATAAATATATATATATATATATATATATATATACATATATATATATATATATATATATATATATATATATATACCTATATTTACTTTCAGTTTGATCCAGTTAATAAATTGACGGTTGTGGAGCCAAAAAACGCCCGTGTGTTCGACTGAAATTAGGTTAGCTACTTTTAGCGAATGCCTATAAAATTAGAGACGTACGCAAACTTGATATAAACAATAGCAAAAGATTACGAATGAAAATCACTTAACAGATTGACTTTATCCATAACGGGCACTGTTCAATTGGTTTTCAACCTTTGGACTCATCAGGACATTTACCACTTCCATTTAGTTGGAAGTCTTTATAGAAACGACCCTATCACACGCTATCACAGCCGAAAAAATCTGGTGATCTTATATCTTTTTCGTCATTGTAGTGTCAAAAACGCCGGTTGAACCGCAGATTTTGAAACTTTTATGTTTTAGCTGACTCGCCCTTTCATCTGTCTTCCATTCTGGTGATTTAATCACTCCTCCAGTGTGCAAAGTTTCGTTATTTTAGCCAATAACTACGACATCTAAGCTGGTCGTAATGAAAAGCATATCATACTTCACAACACAATGAATCATTGGCTGACGAAAAATTAATTACTATTGGAGAACTTTACTCAATCACAAATCATCATTAAAATTTGCACAATTCTATATTATAGAAGTTTTTAATTAGTAATAAAATTTCACCTAACACTCTATTAGGAAGGTTCTTAATATATAAAATAAAATATAATATACCAAACTTTTATTAATCTTGATAGTAACTTCTTGATCGGACTGAAGTCTATACGAGGTATTTTGTAAATCCGTGATGCTTTTATTTATTTGTCTATTCCTCTTTATTTGGAAGCTAAGTATTTAATGCGAGATTTTGCTTCTGTATCGTTGCGATAATATACGTTGTTATTAATACATTTTAAATTAAATTTTGCATAATCACTTAACTATCTATCATATCATCCTAAATCTCTTAAATTTTGAAATTCTAATTTCATTTATTACTGAGTAAATTGTGCAAAAATACGCAATTGAAAATTTCGTCCCATCTTTGTATCAATGAATGAAGCTCAATCATTGCTCCGTACTACAGTTAAAATTTAAGTCTGTTATTTTTTAAATTATTTCACTATAATTCAATTAAACGAAATATAGTCGTGGAATCACAAAAATATTTTACTTGCCTTTTTTTAAAACATTTTTTCAATGGAATGCACGATTATGTTAATGATCGCGACAGAAAATGATTGTGACATGGGGACATCTCTAAATTGTTTATAAAATTCCTCCGTAATCGTAAAGTTTTGGACTATATATATATATATATATATATATATATATATATATATATATATATATAACATTTCAGATATGTTTCCGAACATCATTTAAATTTCGTTGAATACGTCCGGATACTCAGACAAAAAACGTTTGGAGAACATTTGTCCCGCTATATTTTTCTACGTTTATGTGACATCTATCCTCAGTGGACTATTACTTTGAAAAATGATATTTTTACCTTATAATTAAAATGTTAATTACACATAAATTTATATTTTAAAACATACAGATATTTTCTCATTTTAAGGCAAAGTCAATTTGAATTTTCCAAAACTACATGAATTTTAGACAGTCTAAATTACCTTTAAAGCGTTTACTAAAACATATTATACTATTACAGTTAATTTGATCAATTTACGCAAATTTTGAGCGAACTATGCGACCATCCACCAATAAAATTAAATAACTATTAGTATCTCTCAAATTAGGTATGCAAATTTGCCGCTAATTATTTTCGCATGAAACTTCTGAAACCCGTTTTTCTGTATGAGAAAGTCTAAATCTGACGTTTTCAAAAACAGTAAACTGCTTAAATTATTGCTAGCGTACCACACAAATTCGCTTACGCCAACATGTTTTATATTCTTTCGAATATATATAACCAAGATTTTAATCCAATTTCCGAATTAAGTTCAAATTCTTATGCAGTATTTTTGTGCTTCTTCTGTTGTTAGAATTATAATGACTGTTATGGAGACAAATTATTTTTCGAAGTTCAAATATTAACTATATTTGTTATTGATAAGCAAGGTATAAGGAGTGATTGCTTATGCTAACTGAAAGACGTCTAAGATTGGTATGATATATATATATATATATATATATATATATATATAATCAATAGACTGTAGAGGAAAAAAACAGATGCACATACGGTGACAGAAATTTCCAAACAATATGAGCGTTCAACACTGCAATCAGTACTTGCGTTGTCACCAAGTTAAGAACACCAATTTGCGTAAAAAGGTTGAACGTAAGACTGCACTCGATAAAATAGCACTCGGTCACGTAACAGCGAACAATTCGAACAGATCTATAATTCTCAAGCCATCAATACAATAATGACCAGATCTCAGACATCACTTTGCAATACAGTGAGAAGGACTTTTACATGCAAACAGGCACACACACAGACACAAACGCATATACACTTACCAATCAGCCAAAACAAGAAATAGAAAACCGAGTCAGATTTGTTGCCACCCACATATTCGAATGAAAACCCAGAATGTATATAAATGAAAGATTGTAGAGCGAAGTTTAGTATTCTCGAAATAAATGGCCATTATTCACTTTGTTATTAATGTTTTTTCTTCCAATTAAGAAATATACTGGATATATATATATATATATATATATATATATATATATATATATATATATATGATTTAAATGATCTTTTTTCGTTTTAAAGTATTAAAATATTAATTTAGATTTAGTTAACGCTTGAAGAAAGAAAATAAAAACCGAATTTTGAAATAAAAATTCTCAGGAAAGAGTTAATAACAACCAGTTTGATATATGTTTGAAAGCAGACAATGGAGGAGCGACGGTTCTGTTGAGTCAATCTGATTATAAGGATAAAATATATGAACAACTAGACAATATAGAGATATATGTTAAAATTCACTAAGATCCTACGGATAAGATACTAGACAAATTTAAATTATTGGTCAATAACATGATTGCTAACGGAGAGTTAGATCAAGCGCGTAGTAACGCTCTCATACCAAGAGATACAGTTGCGCCCAGATTGTGCGGTTTAGTAAGTTACAGAAACGAGGAAACCCTTTGAGAATTATTGTTAATGACCAACACTCCAATATACGAGTACCAAAGCACTTGACTATTTTCAGCGTTTCCTGATTGATTATCCAGTTAAATTAGACGGAAGTAAAATAATAGTAAGATATGTCATGAAGATGATGAGCATATGTATGTCTTCAACTTATTTAAAATTTAGGAATGATTTTTATATACAGATCAGAGGTGTTCCAATGGGACAACCACTTACAGTTCCAATAGCTAATATCTTCATGCATTACATGAAGAAAAACCACTTCCATATAACACCCCAAAACAAAAATTATACGTATGATATTTGGATGATACATTGATTATTTGAAATCACGTGGAGGACCAACTGATAAATATCTTAAACCTGGCAAATCAGGTGAGTGAACTGAAATTTACGATTGAAAATGCATCATGTGGCGAATTACCATTTCTGGATGTCAAGTTAATTAGAAATGGTACAAAACTAGAACGGGATGTTTATAGGAAGGATACTTAATGAGGTATCCTTCTTAATTTCAATTCAAATCATCCATATAGAATGAAATCGGTATCTTAAAATCGATGACAATTAGAAGCTTAAAATTAACAGATAAAAAATAGAGGGAGATGGAATTAGGTAAACTGCGACAAATATTCAGTGCTAATGGGTACTCTGTAAAGTTAATTTAAGCAACTATGGTGAGTGCTATAAGTAAATTTAATCGTGACTGGAAGTACCTGAAGTCAAATAAAACAAATGATGATCAGAGATTATTGATAATACCTGACATCAATCTAAGTAGGAAAGTAAAAATTGCAGTATTGAAATACAATATACATACTATTTAAAAACAGACCCTTATCATAGGTATTGAACTACTAAACCAAAAGGAGAAAATAGAACATTTAGACACATCAGGAATATATGAAATTCCCTGCAACGACTGTAACCTGTTGTATGCGGGTGAAACCATTCGCCCAATTAGGGTAAAAAGAGGAGAATATGAAACCGCATGCAAATATGGTCATGTTAATAAATCGTATCTTGTACGTCACACAGTAGAGAGAAAACACACAATTAATTGGGGTGGTTGCAGACGCATATCAATTCGTGGTCGTAGTAGATCGAAAAGTTTGATTAGGAGAATCCATCGAAATAAAATCGAGAAATGACATCATGAATGAAACAGTCGTAGGAAAATCATTACGTCAGATTTGGAATACAGCATTAAATAATGTTATGAAGCAAAGGTTGCACGAATCAGAATCAGAAACTCCCTCAAGTAAAAGAAAAAGAACACTGGATTGCTATTAACTTATAGAGGTGGGAGGTGAGTAATTCAATATCTCCTAATTTTTCACTGATTATCTTATAATTTTATCCTTGATTACTTGTTATCTTATCGTATCTATTATCTTACGTTCTATTGGTAGTATAGCGCCTTTTATCAAATATTTACGTTTGTATGAGAGAAGAAAGGCAACTTTTCTTTTCACTATTACTATTATCTCTCTTTAGCAGGCAATTTTCAAATTTCTTATACGACATATTTTTTTATTTTTATTTTAACTTTCTATCCTATTGAAACACGTTATCCTTGTCTGATTTAATTTGACAAACTCAAAACCTTCTACTGAGAAATTTTTGAGCTCAAGTATTCACGGCATCTTGCCCGCTCCTTACCGGATGCCACTCGTAAATAATTCATTTAAGTTAGTAAATGTAAAAGTAGGTCTGGCGTGTACAAATAGGAGTTGACATTTATTATTTTAGTTTTACTTTAATGAGTGATACACGTGTCGCTTATTATATTTAACAGGTTATTTAGAAGTCTTAAACAAACGCCACTACACAGACGTGGTATACGCTTACCTAGTGAATCGTAAGTTGTTATTAAATCGCAGTCATTTCCCTGGGATGAGTGTACACGTGCAGTAATTGATTATTCTTCAATCCAAAACAAACGAGAACACATATACACAGGCATGGCGTACGCTTATCTAGTGAGTTGTCAGTAATTGTGACGAAATCACTGTAATCTCATTTCGAAGAGTCTACACATGCAGAAATATACACAAAGCAATTTGACATACAATTTCCGAGCATTTTATTTAAAAAAAACAAGTTATGCTTAAGAGATCTAACAACAAGTATAAATGGGGCAGTTTAAACTAATATTTCCACTTTACATATTGATTTTAAACTTAGTAAATGATGTGCTTTCCATTGAAAAAGATATCCAAATCCGGATATCATAATAATAATTTTTGTCATCAGGAATGCGATGAAATGATTATTTAATCCAAGCGAATCTGTAAGAATGAAGCTAGTTCGAAATCACTTTCATCAATAAAAGTAGCTGCTTCAAATCGTTATGTTTCTTAAACAGGTGTAGGAATTTTACCTGATCTGCTTTTTGACTAACGCAGTAATGATTGTATTCGTTTTCTTTCTTCAACAAAATATTTCGGCTGCCTTACTCAATTGGTCTATCCTTACCAGTTTTACATAGCAAACTAATAAAACAAACGTTTGTTATATAAAACTTGTGAGGATGGATCAACTGTAGATGACTGCCGATAACGGCAGCCGAAATATTTTTTTGAAGAAAGAAAACAACTAAAATCATTACTGCGTTAGTAAAAACGCAAATCAGGTAATTTAAATTAATTTAGTTTCGCAATTTATTTCATTTTCGGTGTACGAACTGTCAACCTAGATTTGTCGGCTAAAGGAAGACAGAGTCAACATATGTGGTTCGACTGATGTACCTAGCCAATACGGATTTCTGTTTACTCACAACCAAACACCATTTTTATATTGATATTTTTACATCTTGATAGCAGGATTTTCGCCATAAAATAGAGGTTAAATTGTAACGATTAAGTAAAAATTAAATGAGCTGAATAAACGGTTTATAACACAAATTCTGGCATAATTAAGTTAAACTCAGAGGCTTATATTGTGCCAGCCAATATAATTGATAACTTCAGATTGGACACTGTCATTGGTGACAAGTGCCTGGGAATCGCTTTCGCCGTGTTTTATAGCCGTTATTTTACTGAATTTATATATATATATATATATATATATATATATATAATTTGACTCAAGTTAATAAAATCAAGAGAAATCAATGTTAAACCAAAATACCTAAATTTTCTCTTTGTAACTTATCCTTCAGGTGATCTGCTCATACGAAAATAAGTCTTAGTGACAATAGCCCGGCTTACTTTGTTACAATAAATAAGATGCGAATGAATAAAAAAACTGCCTCGCTGTTGCATCCACACCAATAGATGTACACAAATTAAAATTTACCTGCTGAGCAAAATTAAAGCAGTAGTGCACACGTCTTTTATACGGTTCATTTCAGTATTCGCAAGAATAAGAATAACAATAACAATAGCTTTATTTGATCAAATATAATTGTCTGCCGCGAGAGCAGTTTACTAACAAGTTAAAAATTGAGGAAGAGGTTGAAATTTGCCTTGTTTTACAATATTTGTATTCTTGTCTATTCTTAAATAAATATATAAACGTTTGAGTGGTATAAAGAAAAAAGCGGTGTCGTAGTTGATTAGAAGACTATAGAAATGATGCTTAAATTAGAATTGTGGCTTCGCAACAATATGATTTTATGAGTCGATATAACATAATTGTCGCATTGAAAAATTTAGACCGGATAGGAACATATTTATCTGCTGACTTGCATGTGGAAATACATTTCGTTCGTCTTAGCTATTAAGGTTTCAATCTTGCATTGCTGAGATTGCATAATTTTATTTTTGAAAAATACAGACGATATAACATTGCTTTAAATCAAGTTTGGGAACTTGAATTAAACACCAACACCACTGTATTTAACCAGTCGTCGAATAACGTAACAAAACAACAGCCAGTCGCAACGCACTGACACGTTTCGACCTTCTATGATCATCATCAGAGTACGACAGCCAACTGACTATCGAGGATCAAACCGCATTGAGTATATATTGAAATCAAAGTTATATATGCGGCTCTCCCATATACCAGTCTCGCATACACTGAGCTTGAATGGAAATGTTGGTTGCACAATTTCTATGCAGTCACGAACATTAACTGTTTGCAGCTTTCGCCACATATACATATATAGGCAATGCAATTTAACAATAATTGATGCGCGGATGGTGGTAACAATTCTTTAAATCAAGTTTGCGAGCTTCAAGTAAACACCAACCCCATTGTATTTAACCATTGTTTCATCGTAGGCGAAATCTCGATTTTGTATAGTAAATGCAATCGTTCCGTTTTTCCTACATTTTTCATGTCATTAGGTACGTAATTCTCATTTGTGGATTTAACAATGTGTCTTTAATAGCCGCAATTGCGTGATACAGTTGAGCTAGATATTTTAAGTTTTCGTATACTACGCGCTTAAATCTATCGGAATGTTGGTTGTGTGTGTCGCTGAGTAATCTGAAAAAAACTGTGAAATCTAGGTCGATAAATATTTGAATCCAACTTTCTAGTTTCTCTGGTGTGTGCGAATAAACTAATCATAAAAAATCGGATTTCCGGTTGTTGAATATATATTTTTTCAATTCAATTAAAGATATTGCTGTTCTTATAAGCCATATCGAATGAAGGTTAGCATGAGCGAGGTTTGATGAGTAAGACGAATTAGAAAAGGAATGCCTCAGAAACTATGATTGGAGTACTTTTAGTTTTTCTTGTACTGCATGGATTGTATTGTTCTAAATAATGGTCCCGTATTCAAGAATAGGTCTTAAAAAAGACTGGCTAGTATTGAATTTCATTAAACTAACACTGTTTGCGCGAGCGGTGATAACACTTACTATAATCAAGATTGCGATCTTGTTATAAACACCGGACCTATTAAGTACATACATTTGTCAGAATAAACTAAGAATTGTACAGTGTAGAAAAGGCAATTCATCCAGTAGACCGGTTTCGTCCTAATTGAGAGCTTATCACGGACTGTCCAGAACTTTCTGCGGATAGGGCTCGAACCTGGTAGCGTCTTCTGCGTAATCTTGTGCTCTAGCAAACGAGTCACACTGCCACACATTGGTTAGAGCTCCAGATTACGAAGCAGATGTTCTCAAGTTCGAGCTCTGTCCGCGGCAAATTCTGGCCAGTACGGGATGAGTTCCCAATAAAGAGGAAAGCGGTCTACTGATTGAATAGCCGTATCTAAACAATACTATGCTTAGTTTATGCTGACAAATGTAATTACATAATTGGTCAGGTTTTTATATCAAGTTCGCAACTTTGATTAATGTTTTTGAATCTCACGTAAATTTTTTCTCTACTTTAGTTTGATGTCTTAGTTCTTCTTTATTTTTATAGCCTATATATTTTAGTTTTCTTTATAAATATCACTGATATCTGCACAATTATTTGTAATAGCTTATTTCTAAGTTTTAATTATGATAGTGCATAAATAATGACGAAAATCTTAAGTGTCCTCGTTCATTATACGTAAGCATGGCAAATTTGCTGGAGATAGATTCGTTGTGGTTTATTTTAATCAACATTGCACATTTTGCTGATTTGTGAAAATGGTAGCCAGTTCCCATGTCAAAGTTGTGTGAAGGAACCTCGCATTGGGGGTGCAATAATTATTGTTGTAATAAAAATTTGTTCGTGATCGCACTATGTTATGCAAATGTACTTTGATTTCCATATATATTCAATACGGTTTGATACTTGTTAGTCAGTTTGCCGTCGTACACTGATGATCATCATGGAAGGTCGAAACGCGTCAGTGCATTGCGGCTGGCGGTAGTTTTGTTATGTTGTTCGATGACTGGTTAAATACAATGGATTGATGTTTACTTCAAGCTCGCAAACTTGATTTAAAGAATTGTACAGTTTCATACCTGCTTAAGTATCTTCATAAGTGAACACGGGGTCAAGATAGCGTTGTTTTGTCTGATTTGCTGAATAAAATTTGTAATGAGTACAGATTGAATTAATGTATTGAATATATTGTTAGAACAAAATGGCGGTAATTGTTTAAGTTACAGCCTCATACGCTGAGTCTATGAGTGAAAATTGGATACTTTATTATGATTTTCAACGTTCTAAAGAATGTCGTATTGGTTAGCAAGTTTTTGTAGTTGTGTATCCCAACAGTAAGTCAAACTCATGAAGAGAAATTTTTAAAAAGAAAGACTGTGGATTTTGGTTGGATGTATTAAAGAGGGCAAAATATGTAATGTTTTATGCAGATTGGTTACGACACCACCTCCATTGCAAAAGCACTTATCCACTCAAATTAACAAGCAATTTAAAAATTTCTATTTAACTTTTATGTGTGCTAAACGTGAACCACGTAAACAAAACATAAATTATACTTGGTCTTAATTTATAGCTTATTGCACAGAAAAATTTCAATATTGTCTGTAAGTATCTTGCGTTCGGATAAAATATTGACCGTTTTGCTCAATCAAGGTTTGCAGCAAATACGAAAGAGATTACCTCGTTTCAAATTTGTTACTCATATTGGTTGCTTTCAAATAGAATTTTTGGCAGGTGACGTGGTTTTAGTGCTCTCCAAAAATATTTTGTATTTCTCATATAATGGTTATTTAGTATATCGGATTGGTTTAAATATTTTTTCGTGGTGGGATTTGTAAGGAAATCGATTTACGTGTAGCTTCTGCATTAGTGGGCTTGGCATTTGTTGAGATAGATTAGGCATGGGATATTTTCTTTTTTTGACGTTATCTGGGAATTATGAAGTGTGTTATTTTAGTTCGAATTTGTCAGAATAGCTTTATCTTGCTTCTTGTGGGATATAAACTGGGTCTGCGTAGTGCATTTTTAGATGACAGAAATTCCATGATAATAGTTGAAAAGTTGACTTGGCTTAGAATGGTTTTGTCATGTTGTTTAATGGCTTTTCAGATAGTAACTTATTAAGTAGTCATGTAAAATTATAAATAGTGGTAAGTTATGTTCTCATGTTGAAATCTAGAATCATGGGTCTTTTATCCTTATTTTGACTTTAGTTTAAACAATTTTAGAATCTGTTACCTTTGCTGAGAATTTTTGACCTCGTGCACATCATAGCTCTTGGTTAGAAACCCTAGGAGATATGGCATCGAATCGAGCTCAGTGGCGATCTTGTTTCAGATGTCTAGTAGAATCATCTTTGTAACTTTCTTTTCTTAGTAGGGCAAAGCTAGCGGCGAGGTTTGGTTTGTTTATGACGTGAAACAGTGAAATCCGCAAGGAAACTGTATTGCTGATGTCGCCTTGTCCGAATGCTAACTTAACCATAATGGTGTTGTGGAGAGGTCTAGTTTGCCTCATTTCTGTGAGTTATCCTGATAAACTTACTCATAGTAGCAAGATATTCCTTCTCTGTCTGCCTCTTTCTCTCTCTCTCGTAAATCTCACTAATAATTTGTCTAAATTCACTTATATAATTTTTTTCACTCCTTATAGTTATATGGCAGTGAAACATTAGTCACTTTTGACATTTGTATGGCTGGACGTGATGATGATGATGATGATGATATGAAGAAACAATATTTCGTTGTTAAAGTTTTGTTATCGCAATCTGTGGTGGATGTTCATTAACATTTCCCACAAATGCACAAAATTCATCTTCAAATCATCCAATAGACCGGTGTGGTCTTTATCTAAATTATATAACACTTAGTTTATACTAACGTGCGAGGTTGGTCTCTGTGGTTAGAGCAACAGATTCTGATATCCTACATGTCCAGGTTTGAGCCCCGTCTGCGGAAAATTCTGGACAGCACGTCATGAGTTCCCAATTTGGAAGAAACCGATCTACTGGATGAATTTCCTTTTGCACACTATACAAAACTTAGCTTATATTGACAAATGTATGGACATAATGAGTTTTGTTATTATCTCAAGATCACAACCTTGATTAAATCAATTTTTACCCATGCCCGCGCAACCAATATTCGTATATTCATATTGAATTTGATGTTTACCTAGACCCTTAGAAAGTTTTTTCTCGTTATTTGATCTATTTTTCTGGGAGTTTTTTGGACAGAAAGATTTTCACGGAAAGTTTGGTTTACGTAAACCTTTCTGTTATTGTATTCTATTAGCGTTCTGGGCGAAGTCTCCTGTTAGCATAAATGAATTTATCCTTGCACGCGAAGAGTATATTACTGATTTAGTATTCAAAGTTATTTATCAGGTTCTTTTTTAAGATTAAGTCGAATTGCTATTGTAAAGAATGCATTGTTTGGTGAATGCGGACATCCGATTCATCGTCCTGGGCAGACTGTCATCATTCTCTCGAAACAGTTGAATGTCGCGAAGAAATGCATGCCATCTTTCCTTTCCACCAGAGTTAATATTAGATATGATTCTAATCTGCTCACCTGTTCTTACAGTTTTCTAGGATTCCTAACTTTTGGAATATAAAATATTAGATCTTCAATATACAAATATATATAGTATATATTGTTCAATAATATCCTGTAGGCTGGTTTTTTCTAGATGATACATGTATACATCCGCTAAAAAGGGGTGCTATATAACTTCCCATGAAAACACAAATAAACTAACGGAAGTATTCAATATTAAATAGAAATTAAATGTTTATTGTGCAAGGCAATATAAGTAAAAACGTGTCTTTCACAAAAATCGACCAATGCGGATATTAATTTTGGATTAATTCGCGGAGAATCACCGTTGCTTTTGTTGATAGTATGTTTATAAACAGAGGCGTAACCTCCTTTGAGACCATTATTTCAATGGAAACGTTTATGTTCTTCATTCCTTCTGTTAATTCGAAAGAATCTTCAACAGTGTATGCGTTTATGATGCTTCGAAATAGCTGCAAAGAGTTTTCTTAAGAACTGAGTAAGTAGGCGATGAGGAGTGTTCACCATTTGCATTATATGACGTATTGGTGGAATTCTGAGTCTTGTTTGAGCTTTTGTGTACTTTTGATTTACCATACGGTCTTGCAGGATTCGTGGCAGTAGTTTTAACTTCTTGAATTTCTGTCAGGAGCTCTGATTTTTCTCCAGAATCTGCTATAGATTTTGCGACATTTTTTCTATCTTTGTTTCTGATGTCTTGTCTAATCTTTGAGGTATCGTCTATTATTTCTTTCATAGCCGAGTTATAAGCATCAGTTTTATAAATATCAATTCCTAGTCTTTTTGTGGTATAGAAACTGGAAGTATTTTCTTGTGCTATTTTGAGGAATTTCACTTGAAAAGTGTAAAATAATGTTGTCTGAACTGATCGAAATTTTGGTTCTAAATTATCTAAATCGCTTGTCAGCTCCTATATTTCTTTGTCTCGCGTAATATTCATAAATATCTACAACGTTTTTGTGAACGCATCCAGGTCTTCTTTGTTGAGATTCTCCATTCTTTGTCCAAGTGTTTGCATTTTCCTCTCAATGTTGACGTCAATCACATTTAAAATAAGCCACTTTATTAACAAGTTGGTAGGCTTTCGATTTTTTTCATCAAAGCTACCTCAAGAACCCTTTAGGCAAAAAATCTGATTTTAAGCTCAACTTAAAGAATTTTATTCGTTAAAACAGTTTTGCTAGTTCAAACTTGGCATAAATTAATATGTTTAGCTCCTTCCGTTGGGGAGGCAGACAAAGTTTTTAATAAATAAAATAATTACCATTGTTTTCCTCATTAATAAAGAATTAATTACTCGGTAATAAGAAAAACGCACACCGAAGATAAATAAACGTAGCTTTATTTGTGCATATTCTTGATGATATCTTGACAAAGGCATTTCCTTTAAGCTAAAATACGCGAAAACTTAAATTTAATGCCTAAACAAAATGTGTGCTCAACACTTGATTAAAGGCTTTTCTGTAGTTAAGCTTAAGCAATACTTTCATAAAAATCTTACATAAAAAATTTACAAATAAATTAACCTTTGTTTATTCAACGTGAGCACTTTTACTTCTACTGAATAATAAATGATTTATTACTGAGAATAACAATGAAAGATATATTAATTATTAATAGAAATAATCAACCTCTACAACGGAAGACATTCAGCATATTCATTGCCGCTAATTGTAGACATGCAAAATTGTAGGAACGATTAAATCTCGTAAAGCTGTGCTTACAATCAGATGCGGTGCTTAAAAGTATCCTGAAACAGTTTCGTAGAACTAATCAAAAGCCAACCATACAGTTAAGAAAACGGCTTCTGTTTAATGCAATTGATTAATTAATTTCAAATATAGAGTAAACTGAGAAGGAATTGCAACCGCTTGGACAAAGAATGGAGGCACTAAAAATTCCTGGATGCATTCACGGATAATTTAGATATATATATATAAGAATATTACATGAGACAAAGAAATAAAGGAGTTGACAAACAATTTGGAAAACTCAAAATTTCCGACCAATTCAGAAAACATTATCTTCAGCATTTCAAGTTTAATTAATTCAAAAAATCAAAGGGAAATGCTACCAATTTGAGCAAAATTCTGTTCACGAAGTAGATTTCCAAGTAGTCGTGACAAGATAGATATACAGGCTTCAAGTGAAAACTTCCATAACGACTTAACAAACGGAGTCAACGCGGATGAATTCAATGCAGAAATGTTCAAAACCGAAATAAAGATGAAAGCAGGACAATATCTGAAGATCTTCAAGTAAAATTTAATTCACACAAAGAGGCACGTAGATGAACGTCGGATTATGCAAAATGATAGACCGACAGAACTCACTACAACGGCAAATAATCGGTAATAGCTATAGTTCTAATTGATGCGCGTAACTCAGCCATGAGAGAAATTATGGATAATAAGTCAAAATTCAGATGAGACAGAAAGTTGGAATACATGTCGTAAAATCTAAAATAGATCCCAGAGAAGAATCAGTGCTCCTGGAAAAAATCATTTAGCGAAAACATTTGGCACGGATTCTGCAAGGCTCTAAGTTAAATGAAAAGTACACAAGACTCAAACAATTCCCAGAATTTCGTTAAAGCGTCTAATAATGCCAATGTTGAACACTCCTCATCACTTAATTGCTCAACTATTAAGTAAACTCTTACAACAATTTCGAAGCCTCATTAACGCATACATTGTTGGCGATTCTTTCGAATTCCCAGAAGAACTGAAGAAGAAGAACGTCTACATTGATACAATGATCTCAAAGGATGTTACGCTTCTGTTTATAAACATACTATCAGCAAAAGCAACGATGATTCTCCGCGACTTAATCCAATGTGAATATCCGAATTGTCCGATTTTTGTGAATGGCATACACTAATATAAACACATACGAAGCTTTATGGATAAACAAACTGCAACCGGATTTATGCAAGCAGAAGAAGCATGTTCAAGCATTGAGCTTGAACCGGAGACGACGCACGAAATTGATTGTTTGTTATTATATTTCACACTCTCTCCATGTTTTTGTTTTTCTATCTTGTTTTTCCTTTTAATTTATAAACAAATAAATGTTCGTTTGTCGATACTTGAAGAGAAAATTTGAAAGAAATGGTTCTTGTTTCTGGTAAAATTTCCTTTTATTTTTTCATGTGAAAGATGTACTATGAATTTATATTGTCCACTAAACAATTATATATATATATATATATATATATATATATTATATATATTGTTGCTGTTGTTATAGTTCACAATTAACAATAAGTGATTGCGCGACCTAGCTGTAGTTTTGTTATGCTGCTCGACGACTGTTTAAATACATTGGGATTGGTGTTTACTTCAAGCTCGCAAACTTGATTTAAAGAATTGTTACCAATGCTGATGTTATAATCTAAAGAACGCGTAAGGTGGAAAAGCCCTTTATTATTTATTCATTGGGCAACCCGTCAGCCAACAATATATATATATATATATATATATATATATATATATATATATATATATATATAAGGAACATCTTTGCTCTATTCTGTCAGCCGATTTAACAGAAAAATATTAAAGTGCCCACATTAGGAATACACAAAAATTAAAATTATTCCAGAAATTTTAAATAGAATAAACAAATATACACATCTTTTGGCATGGAGCTGGGAAAGCCTCGTGGAACTGTTAGTAAACGAACAAATTGTTTTTTTCTGTTCAGTTTGGGAAAACTTCGACTTGTAGCAATAGCCCTAGAAAAGGAGCCTGCTCGCCAACCTATCGTTAAAAAATTCTATTGGTGTGTCGCATTATTTACATGAAAAATTACATTTTGCTGCCAATGTACGTGCAGCATCAAAAAAGTCGTATTTTTGCTCCAACATGCGTCAATTAATTATGCATTAGGTGCTGCGCACCTAGTAACAAATTAGTTCAAATATGATCAGAAGGATAAACCAAAGACAGCTTGAACGGAAAGTATAATCTCGAGCACATTCGTTTCTTGCTTACTGGCGACTCGTCAGTAGGTGCCGGTATTGCACTTTTTACCAACTATATATTTGTGTGAGAAATGTGGGAAAATAGGACAGTACAATCTTCTATACGAATGTGTAAACCTGAAGTAGTAAAGCTGACTTCATATAAAGTCCGCGGCAATGCGACTTCAGAGTTAACTCATTCTATAATATATATGCATACATATATACATATATATATATATATATATATATATATATATATATATATATATATATATATATATATATACTTTATGATGTCCATTCCTTTTTAATTTGCCACAGTATTCTTATAATTAGTAAAACACAAATAACAAAGTGGATAAAGGCCATTTATTTCGTGAATACTAAACATCTCTTATACAATCATACATATTTATACATTTTGGGTTTTCAATTGATTATGCTAGTGGTAACAAATCTGACTCGTTTTTACTGCTGTTTCTTGTTTTGACTAGTTGGTGAGTGTGTATGCGTTTGTGTTTGTGTGTATTGCGTGTTTGCATGTAAAGGTCATTCTCGCAGTATTGCGAAGTGATGTCTGAGATCTTGTCATTTTTTTTGATAGCTTGAGAATTAACCATTTTTGCACATTGTTCACTGTTACATATACAATATATATATATATATACATATATATATATATATATATATATACCAAGTCTGTAATGGGCACCAACACTATGGCCATTGCGTCAGTACCCATTACCTACATTATGGTCCCGAAAAGGTACATGATATTAACACTATGGTTGACGACTTGGTACATGTTACCAAAACGACGGATTTCAATGTATTCTATAGTTCACCAAAATTGAGAAATATAACTATTTCTGAACACCTGGTAATCCAGGAAATCCATAAACTCTGGCCTTGATCGATATCAGTTATCACATTTCCCGGTAATCATGATATTATTCAGTTAAATATATAAAAATTAGATACAGTTTTTGGCGGAGAACATATATATATATATATATATACAATTGTGTATTAGGAGTTGCGCACCTAGTAGTAAATTAGTTCAAATATGACCAGAAGGATAAACCAAAGACAACTTTACCGGGATTTATAATCTCATGTGCACATTCGTTTTGTGCTTATTGGTGACTCATCAATAGGAGCCGGTATATATTTGTGGGAGCAATTTGGGAAAATTGAACTGTACAATCTCCTATAAAAATGGCTATTCAAGCAGCTAACTTTATACAAATTCTTTGACAATGCTACTTTAAAGCCAAAAAATCCATTTATAAAATGTAACGAGCCTGTACAGGGTTCTTACTCAATGTAAATATTGATTGGCAAAATTTCCCCACAATTGAGAATAATAACTTGTGAACCCTTGTTATCTCTGCCGACTCATAAAAACTTAAATCATGTCTACAGCAAGTACAAAGTCTATTCATGCAGGAAGTCTAAAAACATTCCTATTCCATAGCGTAAAATAAATCAGTAGGTAACTCTAAAACGAGTTAAACAGTTTTAAATATATGTGAATCAAATCAAATTTGTTGCTTTAATTGGGCAAGAATCCCTTCCATTTACCAGTCAAATATCAATCTGTCTTAGGCATCATCAAAGCACGGCAGTAAACTGTCTCATGTATATCAAACTTCATTGAATAGGTACATTTTTAAAACACTTAGATGAGGATTTTGTCTGCAATAGAATAACGACAAGAATTAGAATTTCGGTAGCACAATTTCTACGCAGTCTCTATCATTGTTTATTTGAAGCTTTCTGTAGATTCTTATAAATTATACAATTTAGCTTTTATTGATTACGAGAATTATGAAAACATACAAATAATTCGTTACACACAGACACACATACACACCGACAAAAATACACAAATCGATGCTTAGTTTGCTGAATGTTGTATATAATTTCAGATATACGATAAATGAACTCCTTCAATGTCACAAACATGTTCAGTTGTTAATCCATAATTTATTAGCAGTAATTCAAAGTTTTATAATTGTCAAAAGGTATAATCTGTTTCGTTTCAATATCTGCGCACCTGTGTGTATTTCCTAACCAAAGGCGCAATTGCCGGAATTATGTCAGTGCTCGGCTATCGATATGTGACACCTAAACTGAATCGATTCATACACGACACGTGTGGCGTCTTCAATCTGCACTTCACCCCTGCCGTATACGGTGCGCTATTCTCTGTTTTGTTCACTGGGGCTCGAGCCTACCCTGACACATATGGAAACAACCTATACTTGATTTTTCCCGCAATGGCACCCAGGGTAAGTTGAAATCGGTAAATTATTTCTAATTACACACCTACTGGTTCAACTGAAGCCTATTAAAAAAGTTAAAATTTAATGTTCATTCAAATGTTTATGCTCTAGTTTGCTAAAAAATAGCTTAAACCCATGTTAGGATCAAATTTAAAGTTCACAATCAACAGAAGCGTGGATGTAAAGCAACGCTAATATTTTGAATAGTTCTGGAAATATTGGTGGTTAGACATAATTTTGAAGATTATTTGTCACTCTGTGCGGTTTACAAAGCACGAATCCTTGCAATTAAAGTGTCACTGATTGCAGGATTCGATTATATCTCTTATTAATTCATTTTAGATGGGCGGTCTACGGTGGCTGGATGCCAATTTTATGAATTCTAGATATATTTTTGTTTTAATTTGTAGCAATGCACATAATTCTAAGATTCAATTACCTCAGGTCTAGAGTAAAATTAGCAATTTAAGCCGGAAAATACTAACAAAATCCCAGGTAACGTGAAACCCTGAAAACAATAGATTCGTTTACTTATTTAATTAATTATTTTTCATTCCATGCACATGGGTATATATATAAAATTTTTATTGCGCGTAATTTTCTAGCCTCCGTATTGGAATTTAATTGAAAATTGCACTACGCAGTTCTGAGTCTATTCTGAACTTTGGAATTGTACACAAAATAAAACCATTCTAGAATAGCTTTAAAAATAAAATTGAATTATTTTCCGGGCTTCGTTTAGTCTGTTGTATAGCGTCGTCGTTCTAGATCTCGTCGACAGAAAACATAAAATACACATACATAAAAAGTTTTTTCGGTGTAAGTTAGTATTAAAAGTCAATTTCGCACATTAGTAACAATGATATTGACTACGGAGGCATTAAACACCAACTATTCTACAGTTGAATAAACGAGGATTAATCCAAGTGTTTTTCCTTTGGCTGAAAGTACATGTATGGACACATGCATACACATACGCATGATGCCCACACATCTGTTGAAAAGTCAGTTATAGTTAAGGGATCTACTAATAAGTAAAAATGTATCCATTTAAACAAAATTTACCACTTGCATTAATAAATTTCAAGTAATCGCAGCAAATTATGGACAATATTTGTGGTGTTCCCAATATGGAGCAACACCGGTCCAGTGGATGAATTGACTTTGCTACATTATACAATACTTAGTTTATACTGACTAATGTAAATATAATGTGATCTCTTCTTATATCAAGCTCGCAACTTTGATTTAAATAACTGTAAAGTGTCTTTGAGCGATCAGTTTATGGTCGAAAATGTGGTCCGAAACTGTACCCTGATTTATTCCGAGTAAAATGAGGCAAATTGATGTAAAACCTTTGTTTCGCTAAACAAAGTGTACGGAATTAATCAACTCCTCTTCCGAAGAAGGCCATTTAAAAATGAGATAAAAATTTTAAATTCGGGTAAGCACATTAGCTGCAATGGTTTTTTTCACCAATAGTTCATTAGCTGCGCATTATTAATTGCTAAAAAATCACCATAAGCAAAGTGCAAATCGACATGATTATGATATAACATTTAGATACTGTTTGTTACTGAGAACTAGTATATATATATATATATATATATATATATATATATATATATATATATATATATATATATATGCAATTATGTATTAGGTGTTGCGCACCTAATAACAAATTAGTTCAATTATGACCAGAAGGATAAACCAAAGACAGTATGAACGGAAAGTATAATCTCGTGAACATTCGATTCGTGCTGATTGGCGACTCATTAGTAGGAGCCGGTACTGCACCCTATACCCACTATATATTTGGGTGAGGAATATGGGAAAATAGGACGGTAAAATCTGCAATACGAGATGGGTCAACCTTCAGTAATGAAGATAACTTCAAATAAAGTCTTCGACATTGTGACTTCAAAGCCGACTCGCTGTATATTATATATATATATATATATATATATATATATATATATATATATACCAAGTCTTTATAGAGTACCAACGCAA
>JAQBSW010006459.1:0-48407 GCA_029291075.1 Eudiplozoon nipponicum | reverse complement strand
TTTGCAGTGATACAAACTGTAATCTAGAGGCGTATATAGTGCAGGAGATAGGACTAATTTGTTTCACAACTTTTCTTTGTACAGCTTCTATCTTATTGGACAAACCCTTTTTTAATGGATTCCAAGTAGCGACAGCATATTCTAGTATCGGTCTAATCCATATTATATACATTTTAAGTTTTATGTCAGTCGATAAGTTATTTCGATTTTTTAGTGCCAATCTTTTCTTGGCACTGCCTACTATACTTTCAATATGTCTCTCAGCAGAAGTTGTACCATTAACTGATTGCAGCTTTCGCCACAAATAAATATTTAGACAATACAATTAACAATAATTGATTGCGCGGGTGTTGGTAATAATTCTTTAAATCAAGTTTGCGATCTTGAAGTAAAAATCAATCATATTGCATTTAACCAGTCGTCGATCAACATAGCGAAACTACCGCCAGTCGCACGCACTGACGAGTTTCGACCTACCATGATCCACATCAGAGTACGACGGCAAACTGATTAAGGGGATCAAACCGCATTGCATATGTATTGAAAGGAAAATTAGATATGCGTCTTTCACCTACATTAGTCTTGCATACATTGTACTTGACTAATTGCGCGGGCGTTAATAACAATGTCCGAGGAAATTAAGTAGAGCTCTCCTGCCAACCCCAAACATTTATAAATAAATACTAAATACTAGCTAATCTATCGTAATAAAGGTAAAATCCATCTTTGCTGTAGCTATGCATACATAAATCGTAGAACATTCCACCTCCAAGATCCAGCTCTAAGTCATTTGCCTCTATAATATCCTTGCTTGGAGCAAAAATACCCCCAGCTTACTTAAACCAATTGAATAACGATATAGATGTCAGCATTAGTTAATCCTAAATCCTATTCAATTAAAGCTTCAAAGTCAGCTACACGGAGTACTTTAACACAATATACAATAAGACCTAAGAAGTAGAACATGTTTGTTCTAATCTCTGGATTAAAACACGACAAACCTCATTTATCTAATCTGATATACCAAATGACCAGCGTAAGTATAACGAAAACGTTTTTAAATAAATTACAATTATCTCGATATCCGCAACAGAAAATAAATTTATAAGCAATTAAAACAGACAACAAATTCAACAGGAGCTGAGCTAAAACTTAAATCCTAAATTCAGTAAAACTATTTATTCTTTATTTAAATACACAATTTCTTGTGCCAAAATTACCCATAAGTAAAGATCGCATGATATTGCTGTCTCAGAAACGTGGTTGAATCTCATCACATATGAATGAGAAATATAAATTTCAATTTATACAATAATTCGAGCAGAAATACTGGCACCGCAATTTATTTACACATAACCTTAAGCTTCAAACCTATTAGTCCATCTTTAAAATAATTAATTCATGGTTTTGACTTACCTTTGGCATGTATATATCTTGCGCCTTCAACGGACGTGCTAAACGATACGACATTTTCCAATATATTGGAGAACATATTTATCTATAACAGTTTCACTTATGGAATAATTATACGAGATTTTACCTTCATCGTTTACCTACCCAATCATTACAAACAGTTTTCAATTCTTTAAGCCAATTTCAACTCATTCAAAATTTGTTCAGCCACCCAGACAAGTGAGCTATCTTGACCTGGCATTTACTAATGCGAAACAAATATTTCACACTACATTTTTATGCCACATTGCAATTACAAACAGCTTTTTATCATCTGCAATTAGAGTTTCTCTCACAAAATTTAGACGTACAGGTTGGCTATTATTTACACAAATCAGCAATATGTAAAATCTAATGAAAATAAACCATTAACAAACTATATCTAACACATAAAGCATGCTTATGAAAACTCACCGATGACACTTAAATCTTTCTTTGATAATTATGCATTATCAAAACTACAATGTAGAAATAAGCTATTCCAAAGGTGAGAGCATGTATCAAAATAGACCAAAAATTAAAATAGAAGAATCAAGATATTGTTTAAAAAATATTTTTAAACATTTGCAAGAAACTAAACCACCGACAACCATTTTTCTAGTGACGAAGGAAGTTTATAATAAGAGGAAATATTTTTATGAGAGTAATAACTTTGTACATGTTTCTAACGATTTTGACAATTTGACAGACTTGTATCTATCAGGCCAACCGCCAAGCAATACACACTTCCGCCATTATCTCGATGCGATCACCTAAACTGTCTCAAACCATGCAGTCCATAAAATCTAATCACCAACCAGCGTATTTGTGAAAAATGCAACCATAAACCAAAATCTTTAGTGATTTCAAATATTTATGCATATTAGCTAACCTACATGCAGTCACTAAAGTTCAGAGCATTATTATCTCTGAAATGATTGAACCGCTGTTTCAACTCATAGATCCCCAAAAACATCGTTCATTCGAAATTGATCATGTATGTCAAACATGATGACTCGGCTAGATAATATACACAATATACCATTCTAAACAAAGACATTATTTTAATCTATAAGACTTTTGATACAAAATTCATACAAAATCTTCAAGAAACTCACGAATCTAAACATACGCAGAAACACATTATAATTCATATTTAAATACCTGTAATAGATACAATCCTTCGTCACAAAAGGTAGTATTCTATTGTAGGGGACTTATGCGAGATTAATTCTTCCCTACATTAGTTTCGTAGCGGTTGTGGAGATCTGTGCATTTTATTAATCCCCGGCTTTTTCCCGATGGGTGATGAGAGAAGACCAATGCGAATGATAACATATGTATTGTTAAAACACCGCGTCTGTAATCATAAGTAATCTAAATTGACCAAGCTCTAGACGGCAATAAAATCAAATTTTAACACAAATGAATATCTTAAACACCAGTCACAGTCAAACTAAATTGTCCATGCAATAGACGGTAGCAAAATGAACGCTGTTTATAAATTTGCATGTCTTACACACAAGCAATTATTCTTTCACAAATGTCTGAATTGAAATGATAATATATTGATAATACATGATGATATGAACATAGTCACTGTTAAACGTTTTCACTGAAAGCAAATGGATAAAATTCGGATTGCGTACTGAAATATTTGAATCCACTGTCATCATGATTTCCCCAGATATTTCGACCTCCGTGTACGGAGGTCTTTCTCAATGGCAAACACATCCCCCACTAAGCTAACAATCAATATGTCAAGTGGAAATATTAGTTTAAACTGCCTCATTTATACTTCTTGTTAGATCTCTTAAGCATTATGTTTATTTAAAAAATGCTAGGAAAATGTATGTTAAATTGGTTTGTGTAAATGTCTGCATGTATACACTCTTCGAAATGAGATTACAGTGATTTAATGAAAATTACTGACAACTCACTAGATAAGCGTACGCCATACCTGTGTGTATGTGTTTTGGATTGAGGAGCAATCAGTTACCGCACGTGTACACTCATCCCAGTGAAATTAAAGCGATTTGGCAACATCTGATTATTCACTCGATAAGCGTGTTTGTGTGTATGTGCGTGAGCGTTTACTTAAGACTGAGAACTAATCTGTTGCATGTAATTACAGGCACGTGTAACAGTCATTCAAGTAAAACTAAAATGATAACTGTCACATCTTAAATGCACACGTCGGACTTATTTTTTTACGTACTTTCCTAAATTAAGTAATTAAGAGTGGCATTCCGGTGAGTATGGGGCAAGATACTATGAATAGAGTAAACAATTAAAAGGTAGCAAAATTGAATTAGAAATGGAAAAAGTGTTTTAATAGCAATAGGGTAGAAAGTTAAATTAAACGGTTCGTAAAAGAAATTGAAAATTGCCTGATAAAGAAAGATACTATTATTTGTGCGAAAAAATTGGGCTTCTTTAAAAAAATAAACCTTCCCATCATGTATAGATAAATGTTTATTAAAGGCGCTACACTAACAACAGAACGAAAGATAATAGAAGAAATAAGATAACAAGTAATCAAGGATGAAATTATAAGACAATCAGATAATAAATTAGAAGATATTGAATTACTCACCTACCACCTCTATTAGTTAATATCCATCCAGTGTTCTTATTCTTTTACTTGAGCGAGTTTCTGATTCAGATTCGTGCAATCTTCGTTTCCTAACATTATTTAATGCTATATTCCAAATAGAAAGTAGTGATTTTTCTACGGCTGTTTCATTCACGATATCATTTCTCGATTTAATTTCTATGGATTCTCTAATCAATCTAGTCG
Organism: Eudiplozoon nipponicum; assembly: GCA_029291075.1. NCBI lineage: Eukaryota > Metazoa > Platyhelminthes > Monogenea > Mazocraeidea > Diplozoidae > Eudiplozoon > Eudiplozoon nipponicum. The sequence continues at coordinate 44,176 of JAQBSW010006459.1, read as the reverse complement.
ATCTGCTACGGCCAAAAATTGATATACGTCTGCACGCATCCAAATTAATTGAGTGTCCTGTCTCAACTGTATGGCGTGCAAGATCCGATCTATTAACATGGCTATACTTGCATACGGTATTATGTTCCCCTCTTCTTACCCTAATTGGACGCATGGTTTCACCTACATACATCAGGTTACAGTCGTTACATGGAATTTCATATATTCCTGATGTGTCTAATGGTTCTATTTTCTCTTTTTGGTTGGGCAGTTTAATACCTAGGGTAACAGTCTGTTTTAAAATAGTACGTATATTGTATTAGGATGCTATCATTTTGATTTTCCTACTTAGTTTAGAATCAGGTATTAACATCACCATCCGATCATCTTTTATCTAATTTGATTTCATGTACTTCCAGTCATGATTAAATTTACTTATAACGCTCTGTATAGTGGCTTCTTTTAACTTTAGAGGATACCCATTAGCACTGAATATTTCTCGCAGTCTACCTAATTCAGTCTCCCTCGGCTTTTTATCTGTTAATCTTAAGCTTCTTATTATCATCGAAATTAAGATACCGATTTTCATTCTATATGGTTGATTTGAATTGAAATTAAGAAGGATACCTGAGTAAATATCATTTCTTTAAACATCCCATTCTAGATTTTTACCATTTCTAATTAACTTGACATCCAGAAATGGTAATTCCCCACATGATTCATTTCCAATTGTAAACTTCAGCTCGCTCACCTGATTTGCTATATTTAAGAAATTTATCAGTTGATCCTCCCCATAATTCCAAATAACTAATATATCATCCAAATATCTTATATACAATTTAGGATTTAGGGGCGTTATATCTAAGAGGGTCTCCTCCATGTAATGCATGAAGATATTAGCTATTGGAACTGACAGTGGTTTTCCCATTGGAACACCCCTAATCTGCTTATGAAATTCATTCATAAATTTAAAATAAGTGGAGGACATACATAAGTCCATCATCCACATGGAATGTCTCATCTTCATTTTGCTTCCTTCTAATATTACTGGATGATCAACCAGGAAACGTTGAAAATAATCTAGCGCTTTGGGTACTGATATATTGGTGTAAATTGACACCACATCTAAACTCGCTAATCCATCGTTTTCATTAAGCTCACGTTTATCAACAATCTCAACCAAATGGTATGAATTCATCAAAGTATGGTCTAAGAAGTACAAATATTTCTTTATTCTATGACATAGAAACTTAGATATTTTATATGTTGGGGAGTGTTGGACATTAACAATAACTCTCAAAGGGTTGCCTGGTTTATGTATCTTTACTAAACCGTACACTCTAGGAGCCACTGTATCTCTTTGTATGAGAGCTTAACCATGCGCTTGATCTAATTCTTCTTCAGAAATCATGTTATTGACCAATAATTTAACTTCTCCTTGTAGCTTATCCGTAGGATCTTTATTAATTTTAGTGTATACCTCTATATTGTCTAGTTGTTCATAAATTTTAGCATTATAGTCAGATTGACTCATCAGAACCGTCGCTCCTCTTTTGTCTGCTTTCAAGCCTATCACACTATCTGGTATTAATTCTTTCCTGAGACGTTTCATTGCATAATTTGGTTTATATTTTGCATCTTCGCACGTTAGCACAGCTGCGGCTATGTCTAATTCAAACGTAACCTTATCTTTGTCTGAGAGGAATTATGCTGTTTATCTGACTGTCTTATAATTTATTCCTTGATTACTTGTTAACTTATTTCTTCTATTATCTATCGTTCTGTTGTTAGTGTAGCGCCTTTAACAAACATTTATCTATACATGATGGGAAGGTTTATTTTTTTTTAAAAAGCCCAATTTTCTTCGCACAATTACTAGTATCTTTCTTTATCAGGCAATTTTCAATTTCTTTTACGAACCGTTTAATTTAACTTTCTACCCTGTTGCTATTAAAACACTTTTTCCCTTTCTAATTCAATTTTGCTACCTTTTAATTATTTACTCTATTCATAGTATCTTGCTCCCTACTCACCGGAATGCCACTCTTAATTACTTAATTTGGGAAAGTACGTGTAAAATAAGTCTGACGTGTGCATTTAAGAAGTGACAGTTATCATTTTAGTTTTACTTGAATGACTGTTACACGTGCCTGTAATTACATGTAACAGATTAGTTCTCAGTCTTAAGTAAACGCTCACGCACATACTCACAAACACGCTTATCGAGTGAATAATCAGATGTTGCCAAATCGCTATAACTTCACTGGGATGAGTGTACACGTGCATTAATTGATTACTCCTCAATCCAAAACAAACGAGAGCACATACACACAGGCCTGATGTACGCTTATCTAGTGAGATGTCAGTAGTTGTCATTAAATCACTGTAATCTCATTGCGAAGAGTGTATACATGCAGACATATACCAAAACCAATTTAACATACATTTTCCTAGCATTTAAAAAAAACGTTATGCTTAAGAGATCTAACAAGAAGTATAAATGAGGCTGTTTAAACTAATATTTCCACTTGACATATTGATTGTCAAATTAGTTGGTGATGTGTTTGCCATTAAAATAGACCTCCGTACCCGGAGGACGAATAACTGGGGAAATCATGTTTACAGTGGATTCAAACATTTCAGTACGCAATTCGAAAATCAGGTAAATAATCTATTCTCTGTCACGCAACATGTTTCTTTTAACACAATTAAATGTCTTATACAAAAGTAGTTACAATGAACACAATGGGCTGAATCGTGATGAACTTACGAAAATGATTGAAAAATAACGAGTATACAAATCCAGACTGATTAGAAGTTTATTTTAAAGTCATTGATAATTGATTACAAGAAACACGATAGTAAATCCAAAATGTCTTATTAATACGGTTTATAGTAGTTGATAATTGATGGAAAGAAACACAATAGTAAATCCGAGAAGTCTTGTGAATATGGTTTATAGTCACTGATAACTGATGGAAAGAAACACAATAGTAAATCCGAAAAGTTGTAGTATTATGGTGTGGAGGAAGATAAATCCTCCGCCAGATATAAAGTAACATTAATTGATTAATTTAAACCACCATGGCTGATTGTAACGAATTTTGTTTAAAAAGAATTTTTTCTTTTTATTTTCCAAAACATTCTTTGTTTAAATACAGGCTTTGAATTGTGCGTCACTTTGAGTTTTCGAGTGTCACGTTCCTTGACTGGTTGTATCTTCCGTTGGTCTGCCGCTATTTTCACATTTTTCTTTATTAAAAACTGATCAACATTCAAAATATATATCTACTTAAACTGTCTTGCATTTTTTGATGAAGCACACATAGAAGGGACGTTCTGGAACTGGTAATTTAATAGTTCTGTTGTTCAAGTATATCTCCTTCCAGATTATTTGTTTGGGTGTTTGCGCGAGACATATTTCACATTCTGATTTGCCTAACATTAAATGTCGATTTAATAAATAAACTTCACAGACATGAACGCTGATATTAAATTTGAGGACACAAGTAAGTTAGTGCAAGATATTGCTGATCTAAATTTAGCAGATGCAAATGGACATATAAGCATATCAGATTCTACTATAAATTTTAGGACTACAAGCGATCTGGCATCTATGAGGTTCTCAGACACGAATAGTTTAGGAGCCTCTACAAAATTTGGCGACCGCGCCAGTCCAAGAATTTTAAGTTTACCGCAGTACAAATCTGAAAAAGATTGAAGTTGGGTCGGAGATGCCCAAATTATATTAATTGCTTATAATATTGCCTGAAAATTTCAGAAATGCCTTGGAAAATTTCAGAGACAGAACTGTGGAAGAAAAGCCATACAATGCATTTGAGTTATTAATGGTTGAAATTCAACAGAGATATCAGCCTGGATATTACGCTTAGAAAAAATGGGGCGTCAATTACCGTCCGAATTTTACGAACGCCTTTGCACAAAAGCTTCCAGGTTGAATATATCCAGAGATGTAGTCAACTCCATTTTCACAGCTAAACTATCAATTAGGTTTAGAACCACAATGGAAGTATTTGACACTATGAGCATTGATTGGCCAACAAAACTCAGAGGGTTAGACGGCGAGTATAAACAGCAGGAACCACAAGTACATTCTGTAATAGCAGATTCTGTCACGATGCAGCCAGTCAGGGCAGTTGCCGAAAACAACATGATCATACAAGAAACCTTGCGTTTCTTATGTAGAGAAGTTGCTAGTATACGTGACATTTCGCAACTTCAGAGTCAGGATAGGTATACTAGACGTCGAGGGAGTCACTCCCGTCAAATCTTCGAATAGCCACGCGGATGGTGTAAGGCACATTGCGAGTACGGACGAAGTGCGAAGTGCCAAGGTGAGAATTGTATTTACCCGCGATTAGGTGGATCCAAATGGAAAGGAAGCACAAAACCGGTAAAGAGAAATCCATCACCGGGAAAAGCATAAAACCCCCCGCTAGTAGGAGCCGTAGTGGGGGGTTCCATTGCAAAGGCTCCCAGATATGCCTTTAAAAGTCATACTCATGGCAAAGGATAAAAAGGCGACAGGACCAGTTAGCACCGATGCAGAAGGCAAGAGAGTCCGATTCTTACTAAGCGGAGATCTGGAAAACATTGCCGGATTGTCCAGCAACAAGTTCATTATTAAAGATGAATTATCTGGATTAAATTTTCTTATCGATACGGGTGCTGAGGTAAGCATAGTTAGGTCAGACGTGGTGGAAGCAGATTGCCCCACATTTGATTATCAACTATGGGCCGCTAACGGTAGTCCGATAGGAGTGAAAGGGATGAAAGAAATGTCGGTAACGTTAGGCCAGAAATCTTCCTTCCGATGGAATTTTCTAGTAGCCGATGTCAAGGACCATATCATTGGCATGGATTTCTTGACACATTTCAAGCTTACATTAGACCACAAAGCTAGGACTATCGCAGAAGGCGAAGGCGTGTCAACATCTACTGAGTCTAACACGTCGGCAGTTAGAACATTTCTTTCACCTCGTCCAACAGTCGCACATGACTTTGCCGATATAATCGAGAAGCACCTAGCAGTGTTTCAAACTTTCAGTGCCAAAAGGATAGGTTTGAAGACAGGAGTAGAACACCAGATAGAATTAGTGGCTCCGTTGACCGATCATAAGCCATTGATCAGTATACTTGGTAAAACAGCTAGGCTTAATTACTCTTGTAGAGTAAATTCCCAAATAACACGGTTAGCAGAGTTCGATTTCACAGTGTCTCATATTGCTGGTAAGGAGAATGTGGTAGCAGATGCACTAAGCCGACCGAATGAAGCTGATGTCGAGCTTATATTTCAAGGTCCTTTGAAAAGTTTAGATGATTGAATGCATGATTTCGTTAGTCAAATCGAGGAAGCGCAAGGATCGGATCCCTTTACATTAGTATTGTCCAAAAGACCAGGATATGTTCGTAAGCTCATAAGTGGCAAATGGTTGTTATGCGAAACATCTAGAAGTCAACCACGACCATATGTGCCATTGGAGTTACGGGCCAAGATTACTCACGTGTTACATGACATGGGTCATCCATCCATTAAAGCCACCATTCGATTAATCAACGACAGATACGTATGGCCGCATATGTCTAAAGACATACGGGTATGGGTAAGAGCCTGTGCCAAGTGTCAAACGTGTAAGGTGTGGAGACATACCAGAACTGAGATAAAGAACATTGGAATACCAATCAGATGGTTCAGACACGTACACATAGACATTGTCGAGATGCCTGAAGTAAATGGAAATAAATACTTGCTGACAATGGTAGATAGATTTAGTTGTCAATTTGAAGTGGCGATTCAAAAAGACATGACAGCGCAAAAAGTCTTTTTCGCGTTTCTACATAATTGGATATCGCGTTATGGTGTTCCGGAAAAGGTCACTAGTGATCGCGGTAGTCAATTTATGTCCGAGCTTTTCGTAAGATCTCTCAATATCATGGGAACAACTGTATCGCATACTAGCGCGTACAACCCACGAGCAAATGGGATGGTAGAAAGGCTGCATCGTGAACTGAAAGCTGCATTAAGGTTTACTAGTGGAAAAAGCTGGATACACGATCTTCCTATAGTACTACTCGCCATGCGCAACAGATATAGGGCACAATTAGGTACTTCTATAGCAGAACTGGTTTATGGAGAACCATTAAGTTTGCCTAGAGATCTTCTAATAGAAACTCCAAGTAGTCTTGATTGGGCTTCTAGTTATGTAGATTGGTTCGTAGGAGCACTTAGAGATAAGATGTGTCGTTTGGCTCCGACCAAGACTAGAAAAGCAAAAACCAAATGCTACGTGTCCTCTGATCTAAGATCGGCTTCGCATGTGTATGTATCTAATGAAAATAGGAAGAATATCCTGACACCATTTTATACAGTACCATACAATGTCAAGAGGATGACTGATAAGAATGTCATCATAGAGATAAATGGCATTGAGGATTGTGATACGTTGGATCGTTGCATTCTCCAGTTTATCTGGATAGACGGTATGACTGAATTAACAGATGCGTTAAATGACTGTCGTTCTATAGGCAAAACTCATGTTTGCAATCCCACCATACAGGCACATAACGAAATGCAGAACTCAGAGGACGCGTTGTCTAATATAGTAAAATCTTATTCTACCAGTTCACAGCATGAAAACTGTTTGGCTTTACCAGATGATACGGAAAAACCAGTGTCAACTGTATCGGGCGCGATGACGACTTCAGGGGCGCCACTATGCACAACTCGTTCTGGAAGAGTGCCACGTCAGCCGCAGAATCATGATTACGTCTATTACTAGCCGTCTTTTTTTGAGAAGGTGGTGTATGTGGAGGAAGATAAATCCTCCGCCAGATATAAAGTAACATTAACTGATAAATTTAAACCACCATGGCTGATTGTAACGAATTTTATTTAAAAAGAATTTTTTCTTTTTATTTTCCAGAACATTCTTTGTTTAAATACTTGACTTTGAATTGTGCGCCATTTTGAGTTTTCGAGTGTCACGTTCCTCGACTGGTTGTATCTTCCGTTGGTCTGCTGCTATTTTCACATTTTTCTTTATTAAAAACGGATCAACATTCACAATATATATCTGCTTAAACTGTCTTGCATTTTTTGATGAAGCACACATAGAAGGGACGTTCTGGAACAGGTAATTTAATAATTCTGTTGTTCACGTATATCTCCTTCCAGATTATTTGTTTGGGTGTTTTGCGAGAGACAGCTTTCACATTCCGATTTGCCTAACATTAAGTGTCGATTTAATAATTAAACTTCACAGACATGAATACTGATATTAAATTCGAGGACACTAGTAAGTTAGTGCAAGATATTGCCGATTTAAATTTAGCAGATGCAAATGGAAATATAAGCATATCAGATTCTACTGTAAATTTTAGGACTACAAGCGATCTGGCATCTATGGGGTTCTCAGACACGAATAGGTTAGGAGCCTCTACAATGGTTTACAATCACTGATAATTTCTAAAAAGAAACACAATAGTAAATCCGAAAATTCTTGTGAGAACAGTTTATACTCATTGATAATTGATGCAAAGAAACAAAATAGTAAATCCGAGCTTGATCGTCATGTTACATAAATCCACTGCATGTTACTTGCTTATTTCGCGCGGGTATGTATTATTATTAAACAAAAACCTATTAATCACAATTAAATTTGCGGTTCAAGAAATCTCAATTAAATCTGCATGAAACTAACAGAGATTGTTGCTAAAATTAAGTTAAATATTGTGTAAAACCAGAATTTGACTATTTGACCTTAAAGAGAACAATATTTGTCACAATTAAACTTCATTGGGTTGTAACGCGGAGCCGCGTGTTACAATTCAATCGATTTACCAAAGTGAAATTTTTGTTTTTTAAATTTTATTTTTAACATTAATTTTATTAATCCATCACTGTCAATAACGAGTCCTGCTTCCTGGTCACCCGAAGGATCAATTAGATCCATGAAATTGATTTCATTCTGTGGATTACGTACCAAATTGCCAAATACTTTATCCAATTCACAGAGAAATTCATACTCCGTTTTATCCATAAGTAATTTAAGCTTTAATTTCTCCTTATATTTACTGTAATTTGTAAGGAGTTTTTATCCTACTCTAGCATTAGTCTTCAGTTTGCCCAAAATAATTCTGTCTGATCATTGTCAGATTATCAGCAGTAATGAATAAATTTCATTATCAGTCAAATCTAACCTCATTTTTTAATACTATTGATAAGACTACACTTCATTATATTATTCCGTTTAATTCTCGGTTTACATAATTTCCTATTGATTCGCTGTGGTACAATATCCGTAAACGTAGATGCTTGAAATACATTAGATAATAACGTTGAAAAAGAAGAAACAAATTCATCAGTGTTCATGATATAAAAACATTCATTAGCAATCATTATGCTTAACTCTCTGAAACGATTCCTGTTTATTCTGGAACAATGAATGTGTGCATTCTCAAAATTAATTGTCTGTGTTTTGCTACTCAAGATGCTTCATTGTAAAATTACTGTGTGAGTTCACCGCTTCAATTACTAAAAATATTTTATATGGTGAAATTGCTATGAAGTCCCATTGTCGAAGACTAAATGAAGTCTAACACATTCGTTCAGGAGGTTATACCGTCTATTTTTCCCACATACCTCACGCAAATATATGGAGGTTACAGGACATAATACCGGCACCTACTGATGAGTTCCACTAAGCACGAAACGATTTTGAACAAAATTCTGTACAAAATTGCATTTATATTATTTTTCTGCAACAAACAATATCTAACTGTTATATACATGAAAATTTTTTAAATAGGTCGGTTAGATATGCTTCAGAACCCAAAACCTTGCTTTGAAACTGACATTATTCAAAACTACGTCCTAATTCTTGTCTCCTAGGTCAGCAAATTTTATTTTCTTCTCACCTTAACATCCTCTTATGAAATTAAGTAAATCAATTTTCGATTTCTGAAGTCTGTCATCCCTCATGAAAATCTTCTCTCTCTATAGTTCACGAGATATTTATGAATAAGCTCCTTCGTTGAAAAGATCATACATGCCAATCGGTGTCGAATTTCCGTCGTGCCAGTAATCCATAAGACTTGCGCAATTCAATGCAGCCTTACTTCAAATTTATTTTATAAAATCTCACAATTTTCGAAAGCCACAAAAATATTTAACGCACTACCGAATGAAATTGAACTCCTACTCCAGCACGAGTTTAAAAAATCGGTTAACCTGCATATGTTACGTAAAAGATCTGAGTGGGAGCGTAACTGGTTCCAATTTAATCGATAATAATCATTCCCGATATATTTTCACCTAGATTTTCAACAAACTTCAGAGCTTTAAGTTTATTTTAGCTTAGTCACAACATTAGGCGCCTCACTTAAGAGTCTAAACGTAAAAAATGGTCATCCCACTATTTACTATTTCCATTATTTGTCGATCTGCCATAATTGCTCTAGCAGAAACTCAATAATAACGATGAAGACATCTGACCGTCACTGTCTGGAACTCGTTCTTCCTCGCCTTCTAACAAAGTATTAATTCTGTCGACTGAAAGGAATATATCCCACAACTGTCATTGATATCCGGATTCCTCGTAAGCCTAATTTGAGTGGATTCTATCCTAATCAATTGAGAATGATCTCTCTTCAGGAATAACTAACACGTTGTTGGTGAAAGCAATTTCCTTTTTCATCGCTATTATTATTAATGTTAAATAATTTATTAGTCACCCCTACAGTCACTATCTCTATTTTTAAATTGAAGCAAGACCATTACAATGGTTGTGCCAGCTGGCTTATGTTGCCAAATAAAATTTGAATATCATTATTCATTTTTTATTATTTTTTTGTAGGTGATAACTACTCCACGCAATATTTAATTGGAAATCAAGACAATGGTTATTTTTAAAGCAAAACATTTTTTCCACCATTCGACCTATATCTAACTTTCTTTTATTATTTGAGTTCATTGTAACGACATAAATAAAATGCTGACATATTGCGTAAATTAAATTCAATTCGATTTACGCTGCACCAATTAGAAAAAAGCACAATTTGCCGTTAAACAATAGTTTGCAAGTAGCCATATATTTCTATGACATGGCTATTTAAGCACGGTAAATTTACCATGCAATTCAGTTGTCGCGTTTGCCTTCTGCTGTGCATTACGTGTGCATGCTGTCTGCTGTAAACCCCTACACTGATTATTGGGTTGTCTTCACCAACAATTGGCAACATCAGTAACGCCAATCTTGTTGCTGTACAACTAGAGAGACGAGCCAATTACTGCAGAACTTCAACGAAGTCACCTATTGAGAGTACAACGCTACAACAGAAGGAACTACAACCCAAGTCAATTTGAGCTGGACGTCTTTACACTTACGGACCTTCAAGGCAATGCCATTAAACGCACGACCGGCTCTGTTAAAGGCCCCTAACAGTACATAATTCTTTTTTTATGGCACTTTAACCGAGTTTGTAACGTCGTACGGCATTTACCTGAAGCTGTGGCGTTTACAACATAGAAGTTTTAGATCTGTAACGACACAAATCAATCGCCGACATATTGCGTAAATTAAATTCAAATTTATTTACGTTGCACCAATGAGAAAAAAGCAAATTGCCGTTAAACCACGTTTAACCGCGTTTAACCATTAGTATGCAAGTACACATATTGCATGCTATTTAAGCACGGTAATTTACCATGCAATCAGTTGGTCGTATCTGCTTTCTGCCTCGTGTTACACATGTGCGTGCTGTCGGCTGTCAATACCTACGCTGGATATTGATTTGTTTCACCAACAATTGGCAACATTCGTGACTCACCGTGTTGCACTTCAGCCAGCAAGACGAGCCAATTAATGCAGAACTTCAACACACATGATAACAACAGCAGGAATCACAACCAGAGTCCACCCAAGGAACAGAACATCAACTTACATACATATAACTTACGCGAACGCCGCCAAGGCCCTCTTAAGGGCCCCCATATCAGTAACTAATCTCTATTCAGAGCACCCTAACCGAGTTTGTAACGTCGTACGGCATTTACTTGAAGCCGGGGCGTTTACAAAATTGGCGACTGCGCCAGGATATTGATTATTGTTCTGATTTTTTTTGGTATAAATAAAATTGACTTCCTTTTTCATCTATTTGGGATAAATAGATTGACATTTGTGTTTTCTTTACCCTGATCGTGGTTTTCTCGGAAATCTGTTGGGTATATATTCGTGGATTTGTGGGGATAATTATAATACATTGTCATCAAAGGCCAACTGGGCCTCTATTTAACCTTCCTACGTACGAAACGGCACCGTACGTACTCGTCAAACTCAACTGTGAAAGCTGCTTGTGGGTAAGCGTTTCGTTAAAGTTTATTTATACATTTTCATATTGCTTATAAATTTATGCTTTTAAGATCCTGTAAGATTGTTAAAATGTCAGGTCCAATTTTAGATATTGATGTTCCTGTTTGGGATGGAGATAGTGAGCTATTATTTATGCGCGTAGACTCCGCTTTCTCCCCGTTTCCTGATTATGACAGTCATCAAAACTGTCGAAGGTTTTGCTAAATTACCTTCTGAATTGCAGCGACGGATTTATCCTAAGCTTGAGGCCATTAGGAAGCTACCTAATCCCATTTTGGGCCTACAAAACGAGGTAGAATCTTTGCTTGGACCCACGGAAACTGAGCAGATAATAAACAAATATGCGCAGTTAGATATGCCAAATCTTGGCCCCATAGAAATACTGAGGGAATTATGGAAACGTTGGTATAAAACCAACATTTCTGACCATGAGGCTAAGGTTGTTTTATTAACAATCTTCCCCAAACATTAAAACTCTTTGCCAGACAGCTCCCCAACACTCTCTCTATAGATGACTTATCTGAGAGATGTGAGTTAGAATATAGGGTTTGGGAACCCAAAGTGAATCCATCATCCTTTTCTTCACCCCGCAAGATGATAGAATCTCCTCTTTAGAGAGAACAGTGGCGAACATGGCCAAAGTTCTAGAAGGATTGGCCATTACCAAATCCGAGATAAATCAAGTGAATGCTCGACCAAAATTCGTTTCCAAGTCAAATTATAATGGTAGGCGGCGATCGAGATCTCCGCAATCCTTTAATAAATATGTTCCAAAGAACTGGTGTTATAACCACCAGAAGTTTTTTATGCTTGCCAAGTTTGTCTTTGTCGTTCCGAAGATTTTCCGAATGAGTGTCAATTTCCACAGCTGACGGAGAGGACAACAGACCGCAGGCACAAGGGTGCATCAGTATCGGGAAACGTCTGGCGCAGGAAGTAGAAGACTGTACTTTCTGCACATCAACGGCATCAACGGCGCTACAGGGAAGAAGCCAACTACAATCCGACATCCCTGTCGACACTTTTCGTCCACGCCGAATTTTTCACATAGAGAACCAAACAGACAATGCTGGTCGCTATCACCAGCCTACTTGTTTGCATGACCCGGCCAAACAGCCAAACGAACTTCTGTACCTTCTTGATTTCAAAACTGGCGAAGAGTACATCGTAGACACAGGTGCGGCAGTCTCAGTTCTCAAAGGTGATTCAATGGCTGAGATGTCGCTAGGCGTTCTTCTCGCAACAGCTACAGGCGAGCCCATACCAACTTATGGCTGCCAATACTGCACACTCAACATAGGTCTACGACGTGAATTTTCCCACAACTTCATCATTGCTAAGGTCTCACATAATATAATAGGCCTTGATTTCCTTCTAAAATTTCGGCTCATTGTTGATCTTGCCAATCAAAAGGTCATCGACCCCTCCACCGGACTTGAACAAAGCTTTTGGACACTTGCCTCCGAGCGTTTGTAGTTACAGGTCATTTCCGAGCTGCTTTTGACTTTGTTGATCGCGACTCCCTATGGAACATCATGCTGCTTGACGGAATGCCCATAAAACTCGTCAATCTGATCAAGGCCTACTATGCAGCCACCAAAGCCAGAGTACGTGTTTACGGAGAAGAATCGGATGAATTCAGTCTGCGCACTGGGGTTCGACATGGATGTCCCTTGTCACCCATATTGTTCAATTATGCGGTTGACTGGATTCTGAGCAACGCGCTAACTGAGTTCCGAGGCGTTCAAGTATCAAATAACCTATGGCTAACGGATGTTGATTACGCAGACGATATTGTTCTCCTTGTTGACAGCTTTGGGAGCATGCAAACCGTTTTGGATCAAGTGGCCCAGTTTTCATCAGCCGTTGGTCTGGAAATCAATGCCGACAAAACGAAAGCCTTCGCCATCGGTGTATCTTCATCTGATGAGCAGCTCACGGTGTACGACAGCCCAATCGAAACAGTCGACGATTTTACGTACCTTGGCTCAAAAATACTTCCAACTGGTCAAGCAAAGAATGAAGTCCGAACACGCATCGACCGTGCCAGACTTGCTTTCTTACAATTGAAGAACTCACTTTGAAGAAGAAGTGAAATCAGCCTCAAAACGAAAATCCGAGTCTACCAGGTTACTGTTCGCCCTGTGCTACTGTATGGCTGTGAGACTTGGCCATTACGTTCTGAGGACTCCAAAAAGCTTGAAGTATTCGACCATTGGTGCCTTAGGTACATCACAAAGACAAAATGGATGGACCGGGTGTCGAACGCATCTGTTCGTCACCAATGTGGGGACATCATGCAACTATCCGTCTGGATCCAACATCGTCGACTTCAATGGTTCGGGCACGTACTACGCAAACCCGAAGACGAACTGGTACGGCAGGTGATGAACCCAGGTCAATGTGCAAACTGGCGCCGCCGCCGAGGTGGGCAACTGAAGACATGGCTTGCAACAATCAAATCGGACATGGAACTCCTAGGTTTACGCAATGTTTATGGTCCGCGTCACTGGGAGCGTCATTGGCCCTCTTTATGTGCCGAAATGGCTGCCAACCGCCCGGCATGGAGAGGCTTAATTCGGGATATCAATGGAGCCGGCTTATCCTCTAAAAGGAGTCAGCCGCAGTAAAGTAAAGCTAAAGCCAACCCCAGTGCATCATTCAGCAGAGATATCAGCAGCTCTTCGAAAATACAAATCGCTTTTCGATCTTAACAAATCAGAGCTACGAATCTCCAACACGATGCATCATATCGTCACAGAAGGACAACCTATTGCACTCAAGAAGCGACCACTGGCTCCTGCTAAGCTGAAAGCTGCCCAAGAAGAATTCTCAAGGCTTTTGGAAGAGGGAATCATCAGACCATCGAAAAGTTCATGGGCGTCACCATTGCACTTAGTCTCAAAATCAAACGGATCGTACAGAGCCTGTGGAGACTACCGTAAGCTAAATTCAGTGACAAAATCTGATGCATATTATATTCCAAACATCAACACTTTACATGAAAAACTCAACGGTAGCAATTTCTTCTCAGTGATTGACCTCAGACAAGCGTACCATCACATACCGGTAGCACCAGAGGATATCGAGAAAACTGCAGTCATCACTCCATTTGGCCTTTTTGAATATCTTTACATGCCTTTTGGACTTAAGTGTGCTACTCAGACATTTCAAAGATTTATAGACAACATACTTCGCGACGACTCTGCTTATTGTATGTCATATCTAGATGACATTATGGTATTCAGTCCAGATCTAGAATCTCATGCGAAACATCTACGAAATGTCCTCTCACGCTTATCCAACCACGGACTCAAGATCAACTGTGACAAGACGCAGATTGCAACTTCATCCGTCGACTTTTTAGGGCATCGTATCACGGCCCAAGGTATTCAACCGTTGCCGTCAAAGACGAATTCAATCAAGAATATCAAGTCACCAAGGACTTTGAGCGATTTGCAGAAAATCCTGGGAGTACTAATCTATTATCGCAAGTTCTTTCCAGGACTTTCAAAACAACTTTATCCTTTGTGCAGGCACCTGCGGAACTGAAAAGGACTTAGCGAGAATTCCATCATTGCTTGGTCATCCGAAGACGAGGAATTACTTCGACTTGCTATCAACTCGTTAGCAAATGCCACAATGCTAACGCATCCAGATTTCGAAAAGCCATTTCTACTCACGACAGATGCTTCTGAATTCGCTATTGGAGCCACTTTGGAACAAGAGATCGACGGAGTTCGGAAGCCTATCAGTTTCTACTCGCGTACTCTCCAACCAGTAGAAACGAGGTACGACACTGTCGGCCGAGAACTTCTCGCCATCCACGACGCAGTGCGCCATTTTATCAGCATCATTGGCAGTAGCAGATTTGTTGTTTTCACAGATCATGCACCACTAGTTAGCGCACTTCGAAACGCAACTTCATCTATCGCCAAGTACCCTGCCAGAGTGAAAAGACAGCTTTCTCGTCTAAGCGAATGGCAATTTGACGTCTTTCACGTCAAGGGCAAACAGAACTTCATCGCAGATGTCCTGTCCAGGCCAGACGTCTCTCTACAACCACCTTCGCCGTCACCATTCACTGTCAACTCCGTGGCACTCAGTGAACCTGCACTAACGCCAACTCTCCTGTGAACTGAACAACGCGGTGACATTCACATTCAAAGATCAATAGCCCGTCACCCAACCAAGTTCATATGCCGTCTGTGGGAAGGCTTACCAATTGTTTACTTCACGGGTACGCAGCCCAACAAGCCAGTTCTGCCGACCAGCCTTCAGAGAAAGGTTTTCGATTCAATTCACTCAATTTCTCACCCAGGAAGCCAAGCGACTGTCCGACTTCTTACAGATCGTTTCTGGGGTCACAGACTTAGGCAGAATGTTAAACGATGGGTCTCAGAGTGTGCTATTTGTCAGAAAAACAAGATCACACGACACACTCGCTCTAAGTTGCAACATTTTCTGTCTACTTCACGCCTAGCCATCGTCCACATCGACATAGTTCATCTGACAAAGGTTCAAGGTTTCAGCTACCTTCTAACTATGATCGATAGATTTACACGGTGGCCTGCGGCATTACCTCTTGGCACCATTTCTGCAGACGAAGTAACTAACGGTTTTATCTCTGCATGGATATCCAATTATGGTCTTCCCAATGAGGTCATCACGGAGAGAGGCACTTGCTTCTCATCTGATCGTTTCAAAACCACCTTGCGGTACATGGGATGCATCTTACGCCAGACGACTGCCTACCATCCCCAAGCTAATGGCATGGTAGAGAGAATGCATAGGGAACTCAAAGCAGCTTTAGCATCCTCGTCCATTAATGGCAACTGGGTCGATGCACTACCTTTAGTTCTGCTGGCCATGCGTTCCCGTACTCGTGAATCCATTAAAACGTCTGCGTCACAACTCTTGTATGGTATGGATCTACGCCTGCCTAGTCAGCTCCCACGTCTACTACCGGCACAAGATGACCCACAAAACGAAGCTACCCGCCTTCGACTTCATTTCGGTAACATGTCCGAACAGCAGCCGAGACACACGCCTCGTCCAGTCTTCGTTCACCCACAGCTCCACAGCTGCAAGAGAGTACTCGTTCGCAACAATAATGCTGTTGCACCACTACAACCCAAGTATCGCGGTCCTTACCCGATTTTAATAAGACAGCCAAAATACTTCATCATTATGCAAGGCGCTACACCGACATCAGTAAGCATAGACAGGTTGAAACCGTTTATCGAACCACCTGATCCTGAGAGCGTTCAACCTTCTACACACGTCTCAGGCTCCATCTGCCCACAATCTCAATAACCTGCTTTGTATAACGCGTAATTAATTTTTTAAAAACATTAACATTAACTATAAAATTTTTTTTAACCTTTCGTTATTTTTAGTATTTGTCTCACGTGGCATAACCAGCTGTTCTTAGCTAACAATTGTGTAGCATTTTTGAACAGTTCTTTGGTATTATGCCATCTCTGAGGCAATGTTCGTGTACATATTTTTATGCAGTTACCTTTGATTTTAATGTATATATTTTTACATTATAATGTATTTCTCACACATGACATTACACTGCCTATTTTGGTATGACTAGCTACTTAGAGCTAACGCTTTCGTGTAGCAACACTAAGTAGTGATCAGCTTCATATCATGGTACAGGCCACTTTCAATGCATATCTCAACTTTATCTATTTCACAAAGACCACTCTACAAATGTCATGACCACAACGTCGAGCACTCTAGCTCCTTTGGTCGTATACAAACACATTGACAACGATCCAACCTGCTTAGGTTTTTATCTTAAACCTGGCAAATTCAGAGGCGATTTACCTCGAAATCTTCACGCTGCGGCTCCAAAAACTTACACTGCTCTATTTTGCCTCACGTGCTATGACCGTCCACTAGAGCTAACAATTTGTGTAGCAATTCCTAGTGGTTACCTGGCATCATATCATTGTTGAAGTAACCAACAAGCATATTTAAGCAAAGCACTTATGGTTCATCATATTTTTGCTTAACTTGGTTCGAACTCTGTCATGCATTTCTTATCTAGCCTCGCAGAGAGGAATTTTTTTTTCTTTTTTTCAGAGAGGAAAGTGTTGTAACGACACAAATCAATCGCCGACATATTGCGTAAATTAAATTCAAATTTATTTACGTTGCACCAATGAGAAAAAACAAAATTGCCGTTTAACCACGTTTAACCACGTTTAACCAATAGTATGCAAGTACACATATTGCATGCTATTTAAGCACAGTAATTTACCATGCAAGTCAGTTGGTCGTATCTGCGTTCTGCCTCGTGTTACACATGTGCGTGCTGTCGGCTGTCAATACCTACGCTGGATATTGATTCGTTTCACCAACAATTGGCAACATTCGTGACTCACCGTGTTGCACTTCAGCCAGCAAGACGAGCCAATTAATGAAGAACTTCAACACACATGATAACAACAGCAGGAACCACAACCAGAGTCCACCCAAGGAACAGAACATCAACTTACATACATATAACTTACGCGAACGCCGCCAAGGCCCTCTTAAGGGCCCCCATATCAGTAACTAATCTCTATTCAGAGCACCTTAACCGAGTTTGTAACGTTGTACGGCATTTACTTGAAGCCGGGGCGTTTACAGATCATTTAGTGTAATTAATTTTTGTTTTAATTTTTATCGCTATAGAAATATACTCTGCTGTAAATTTGTTATTTTATAATAAACTCTGTAATTATGACAAAAATTGCACTGCCCCAAAATGAATTCGATTTACTTATCGATTCGTTAAGGTCTGAATCGGAAGAAAATATAAATAAGCTTGATATTTTATATTATTCAAAGGGGTTTTTTAGTGGACAGCAGGTAAAAGCGCTTTATAATGATTATGTTTCAGGTTGCGCTGATTTTAAGTACGTTCAAAACGGCACCTGAACGCGTTCAGGCTATGAAAAGGATACATCGAGTGAGTATTAGGATAAAGTTCAAGAATAAATACTTTTATCAATCGATAGTTTACATAATTTGTCTTCCGTTATTAGCAACAAGGCTAAGCCAAGCTATGTGATGTTCTGCTCTAGAAGCATGATATAGGCAATTGAAAATTTAGATAGCAGTTGAAAACTTGCTTATGCTTTGTTACAACTATTTTTATGTTGATGTGTCTTTCGTATGAACAGATGGAATGTTTAAAAAAAAAGGGCTTCTACAGGTGTAGAGGCCCTTTGGTCACTACCATAAGGGGGTCTCTTGGATGCCAGGCCCGGAAAATCCATATATGCGGAATGATCATCTATCTTGGAACACTTAAGTTCCTCTGAACTATCTCTTAAGCTACAATCCTTAAGTCCGCTAGCCAACTGCTCTGTATCCTCAGTATTTAGTAAACCAGACATTATATTATTAAATTATTTATAATTTATATATTATATTAATTAAGTAAGCTTACCCGGATACGCTGATGTCCACAAATTTACTGAACTGGAATGATTGAGACCTTGAAACAAATATTCACTTAAATTACCCAAAGCAAACTTGTGGTTCTTTTCGCTGATAATTAAAAACAACAAAATGACGAGAAGATTACAAATTTTTATTCACAAAGTAATCGGTGATGAACCACGCAGTGTCCCGCTTATGCAATTCAGAAACTCAGATCAAAACTGTCTCATTTCTTTTCACAAGACAAGTCCAAAACTTCGACAATATGAACAAAAGAACTTTCAAAAAATTTTACAATATTTAAAAAAAATTACAATATTGTTTTACGAAACCAGCGATAACATCAAATGTCCAAAAATAAAAATTGATTTATTTTTATATGAGAGGTTAATTTCTGTCCGATAATTAATTTAACCTCTACAGAGTCTCCAAAATTATTAGTTAATGAGAAACCCATAGATGCCAAGACGATTTCAGTCTAATTACACCTATTTGCGTCTGATAAGCTAGTATTCTCGTCCACACATATTAAAGTCACGCCTGCAATATCTTAAGTTAATTTGTTAGTCTGTAGAGGCCCTTTGGTCACTGCAATATGAGAGCCTCTGAGATGCCAGGCTCGAATAATCCATATATGAGTTATGATCATCTAATTTGGATCACTTAAATTCCTCGGAACTATTTTTTAAACCACGTTCCTTACGTCCACCTGCCTATAGCTTTGCATCCTCATTATGTTCCTAACTGGCCATAATATTGAAATAAGATTTCTTACAATATATATTATTACAATAAGTGTGCTCAACCAAATACGCTGATATCTTTAAATTACAGAACGATACGAAAGTGATCTTGAAAACAAATATCCACGTCAATTACCTGAAGCAAATTCGAGATCCTACATAATAATGGGTATTAAGAACTATAAATGGATGCAAATTTCAATACTTTATTAAAAAAGCGTATGAAAATAGAGCTACGTGAAAAAAGCGTACATGCAACTCAATATCTCAGAACCGACTCGACTCCTTTTATCATTCGCCAAGACAAGTCCAAAACTTCGACAATATGTACAAAATAAATTTCCAAAAAAACTAAAATATTTTAAAAAACAAAAGATTGTTTTATGAAACCAGCGGTAACATCTAATGTCCAAAAAATAAAGTTTGATTTATTTTTATATGAGGAGTTAATTGATGCCCAATAAATAATTAACCTCCACATATCCTCGAATTTAAGATTAGATTCCATGTTGATCAAACTTTAATGTATATATTTGATATCTTTTTACTAGGCAACGGACTGCGTACATCTTACGTAACAATACACTCGAATCAATAATCTAGAAAGAAATAAGACGAAAAAAACAGAGGTATTAAATTACGTGATCCAAAATGCTCCCAATATGCACGCTTCTAAAGACAAGGTTATAGGAATTTTATATTATGAAGATTAAGATTTGTAAACACCAAGATATAGGAAACAATAAAATGCAGCTTGCTAAAGAATTTTACGCCAGAACAGTTACAGAATACCGAACTCAATATACGCACAATTCAAAGGTTATATACTGCAAATTATTTAAAAAAGAATGTTCTAGAAAGTAAACGAATTATTTCATTTGTAATAATATTCGTTTCAATCAGCCACGGTGGTTTAAATTTATCAATAAATGTCACTTTAATTTTGTTGGAGGAAATATCTTCCTCTACATACACCACCTTCTAAACAAAACAGCAAATCATAGATGTAATCGTAGTTCTTCGGCTGACGTTGTACTCTTACTAGACGAGTTATGTATACTGGTGCCTCGTCGTCGATGTTGCGCCCTGTTAAGTTGTCACTGACACTGCTGGTTTGTCTGAAGTAAACGGAATGGTATGATTTTATAACTCGGTAGAACATGATGTCGATGCGGTCAACAATGTGTCCTGTAAAAGTTGCTGATTTGACTATTGTCCCTGCATGATCGGATTAAACACATCAGATTTATCCATGGAACGATGTTCATTCAACTCCTCTTGTAATTCAGTCTTATCGTCAATCCAGATAAACTGGGGAATGAAACAATCCAAAGTAACACAATCCTCAGTGCTATTTACTTCTATGATAACATTTTTGGCTGTCATCCTCTTGAACTTATATGGTCCTTTGTAAAATTGTGTCATGCAATTCTTCCTTTTTTCATTAGTTACAAAAACATGCGAGGCCGATCTTAGATCAGAGGATACATAGCATTTGGTTTTCACTTTTCTAGTCTTTGTCGGAGCTTAACGACACATTATCTCTAAGTGCTCCTACAAACAAATCTACAAAGCTAGAAGCCAAATCAAGACTACTTGGAGTTTCTATTAAAAGATATCCAGGCAACCTTAATGGTTCTCCATATACCAACACTGTTGCTAAAGTTCCTATTTGTGCCTTTAATCTGTTGCGCAAGGCAAGTAATACTATAAGAAGATCGTGTATCCAGCTTATTCCACTAGTACATCTTAACGCAGCTGTCATTTCACGATGCAACCTTTCTACCATCCCATTCGCACCTGGGTTGTTTGCACTAGTATGCAATACACTTATTTCTATGATATTGAGAGATCTTACGGAATGCTTTGACATAAATTGACTACCGCGATAACTAGTGTCTCTTTCCGGAACACCATAACGCGATATCCAATTATGTAGAAACACAAACAAGAATTCTTGCGCTATCATATCCTTCAAAATTGCTACTTCGAATTGGCGACTAAAACGATTTACCATTGTTAGCAAAATTGTTTGATCGTTGACTGCAGGCATTTATGTGTACATATCTGAACCGTCCAGTTGGTATCTTAATATTCTGTATTTCGGTTCTGGTATGCATCCAAACCTTACAAGTTTGACATTTGGCATAGGCTTTAACCATACTCATATGTCTTTAGGCATATGCTGCCATACGTATCTTTTGTTAACTTATCAAATGGTGGCTTTTATGGATGGATGTCTCAAATAGTGTAATTGTTGGATTATTTTGGCGCGAAACTCCAATGTCACATATAGTCGTGGTTGATCTCCGGATGTCTCGCATAACAACCACTTGCCACTCAGGAGCTTGTGAACATATCCTGGTCTCTTGAACAAAACTAACGTAAAGGGATCCAATCCATACGCTCCTTGATTTGATTGACTAAATTGTTTGGGGAATCATCTAGATTCTTTAATGGACCTTGACGTATCAGCTCGACATCTGCTTCATTCGGTTTGCTAAGTGCATCTGCATACAAATTCCATTTACCAGTAGTATGAGAGACAGTGAAATCGAACTCTGTTAATTGGGTAATTTGGGAATTCAACCTGTGAGAGTAATTAAGCCTCGCGGTTTTACCAAGTGTGCTTATCAACGACTTGTAATATGTCAATAATTTGAAATGATAACCGTTTAAATAATGCACAAAATGTAGCACTACGGCATACACAGATAGAAGTTCTTTACCAAACGTATCATACCGTTTTTCTTGATCATGAAGCTTTTGGCTATAAAACCAATTCGATCTTACTATATCCTTGTCTCTTTGCCGAGGCATTGCCTCTATTACAATATCTGAGGCATCTGTGATTAGCTCAAATGGCTTCTCCAAATCTAAATGTGCTAGTCTGGTTATGTCACTTAGCATTTTCTTGGCCCTCTGGAATTTTTCTCGGTCTTCCTGACTCAAGTTGATAGACCAAGACTTCTTGATAGTGCTCCTTTTTGTATGTGAGGTGGCGTGTTAGCAATCCTAAAATTCCGGATAGACCTGGAACGAATCGTCGGTAATAGCTGATCATGCCCAAGAACTTTCGCAGCTGGCGTACGGTCCGAGGCGCCGTCTTTGGAATGTATATGTCCAAGATATTTAATTGAAGAGCATCCAATGTTGCTCTTATTGGGTTTGACCACTAATCCATATTATTCCAGCCTGGTCAAAACCGTTTTCAAATGCTTACGATTTTCTTCACGTGATCGACTAAAAATAATTATGCCGTCTATGTAAACCCCGCAAATGGACAATTTTGAAGGATTTCTTTCGCCAAACGCTGGAAAGTTTGACTGCCATTCTTCAAACCAAAAGTTATTCGAAGAAATTTGTGCTCTCCCTCTCCGGGAAATCTGACTGTGGTGAGTGGCATAGAATTTTCCTCAATTAGTATCTGATAGTAAGCTTTCTGGAGATCTAAAGTTAAATAAACCGCATAACCCATTATGTCTCGGAGCAGAGTAATCTGGTTTGGGAGAGAATAAGAATTAACCTTTGTCAATGAGTTTAATAGACGATAATTTCCACAAAACCTCCATCGTCCAGGTTTAGGTATGGGAACTACTACTTTTGGGGAAACAAAATTAGAATTTGACATTCTGCAAATTCCCTCTTTGCACAATTAGTGAAATTCAGACACCAATTTGTTTCTTGTGTTGTGCCAATAATTGGGCCTTTGATGAACAAAGCAATGAAGCCAACAATTCTATTTGATGTTCTACTCTTGTCTTTAATCCATTTATCTTGGCACTGAAAGGTTGAAACTCTGCAATATGTTTCTCAATTGTGTCGGCAAAGTCACTTGCGACTATAGGACGAGGTAAAAGGACTGTTCTCACTGCGAAATTGTTAGACTCAGTTTGTGTTAATACCCATACGCCTTCTGCGGTAGTCTTAATTTTGTGATCTAGAGTCAGTTTGAATGATATGGTCCTTGACATCGGCTACCAGAAAGTTCCACGTAAAAGAAGATTTCTGGTCTAAGGATACCGACAGTTTTTTCACCTCCCTAATTCCTATCGGACTACCACTCACAGTCTATAGTTGATAATCAAATGTGGGACGATCTGATTCCACCACATTTGACATAACTATGCTTACTTTAGCACCTGTGTCAGTCAAAAACTCCAGTCCATTTAATTCATCTCTAATAATGAATTTATTGCTGGATAATCCGGCAATTTTTTCAAGATCGTCACTTAGGCAGAATTTAATCCTCTAGCCGTCTGTTTTGGTGCTCTTTGCTATTGCCACATCTTTCACTTTCGCCTTAAGTATGTCTTTTAAAAGCATATATAGGAGCCTTTGCAATGGAATTCTCCCTACGGCTCCTACTAGCGGGGTTTTTATAATTTTCCAGGTGAATAATATCTCTTCCGGTTTAGTGTTTCCTTTTCATATGGGTCCACCTAAACGCGAGTATATCAAATTCTCTCACAGGCACTTGGCACTTGGTCCATATTCACACTATGCCTTACACCATCCGCGAGTCCCATCGAAGCGTTGACGCGAGTGACTCCCTCGACGTCTAGTATTTCTATCCTGACACTGAAGTTGCGAAATAGCTCTCGCCAAATCATCCATTTTGCGATTTATACTTGCAACTTCTCTACATAAGTAACGCACACTTTCTTGTAGCGTCCAGATGGTTTCGGTATCTACCTTGCTTAGCTGCACCATAACAGATTCTGCTGTTACAGAATCTACCTGTTGTTCCTGCCGTTTATACACCCCGTCTAGCCCTCTGATTTTACTTGGCCAATCAACATCCATTGTTTCAAATACCTCTAATGTGGCTCTAAGCCTGGATGGTAGCTCAGCTGTAAAAATAGAATTCACCTTATCTCTAGACATATTCAGCACGGAAGCTTTCGCAAAAAGATGTTCATAAAACTCTGATGATATTTGACGCCTTATCTTTTCTAGGCGTAATAATTCGCACATTTGTGCCGACCTTCCAGGCTGATATCTATGTTGAATTTTCGCCATTAGCAACTCAAATACATTATACAGTTCTTCTTCAACAGTTCTATTTCTAAATTTATCTAAGGTGCTTCTGAAGTTCACTGGCAATGCCATCCATGCTGCAGCAAATTTCTCCATAGGGTTTACAATCTCGTAACCATTGAATAGCATTTGGTCACCCCAGACCCAAATTGAATGTTTTTAAGATATATACTGTGGTAGACTAAATAATTTTGGACTGGCGCGGTCGCCATATTTTGTACAGGCTCCAACTCTATTAGTTAAAGAGAACCCAATAGATGCCAAATCGGTTTCAGTCTTATCACACTTATTTGAGTCTGATAAGCTAGTTTTCTCGTCCATATCTATTAAGTTCATGCCTGCAATATCTTGACGTAATTTTTTAGTGTTCTCGAACTTACGACTAGCTTTCATGTTGATCGAACTTAAATATATATTTGATAACTTTTTACTTGGAAACGGATTGTGTACTTCTTACGTAAAAATATATCAGAATAAATAATCTGGAAAGAAATAAGACGTGAAAAATAGAATTATTAAATTACCTGTTCCAGGACGCTCCTAATATTCACGCTTCAAAAAACAAGGTTATAGTAGGTTCATATTGTGAAGATTAAGATTTGTAAACACAAAGATGTAGAAAACAAAAAATGCAGCTTGCTAAAGAAAGTCACGCCATGTCAGTTACAGAATACCAAAATCATATTACGCACAGTTCAAAAGTATATTTACTGCAAAGTATTTAAATAAAGACTGTTCAAGAAATTAAACGAATAATTTGTTTGTTAATAACAATCGTTTCAATCAGCCACGGTGGCTTAAATTTATCAATAAATTTCACTTTAATTTTGTCGGAGGAATTATATTTTTCTACAAGGCAGCGGAATTTATATGTTGGCTAGTAGTATATAACCTTGACTAGCACCGTAAATTTCGGTGTATTGATGGAATGAACATTGGCTTGATTGAACCAGTGTTTGTATGTTTTGTTGAGGCTTGTTGGCCAATATGCTCTATTAACTTCCTCACTGACTACAGACTGTACTCGTGTGAATGTGTAGAGTTTCCTAACTCACTAACTTATGAGAGCCATATTGATGCCAGCTATGTATTTGCAATATTACTGGAATGATCATTAAATGTATAACAAACAAGTTCCTCATTTCCTTTCAGTAACTTCTTAAGTACTCCAGACAAATTCTCACTAGCCTCACACTTAATGCTGTAATTTATTTTAATCAAAATAAAGGATAATAAAAGTATTTATTGAGTGGGATTGCTCACCATTTCACTGATTTCTGTAGTATAAATTTACGAAAAAAGACCTTAAAAAAGATAACTTAATCAGTTTACCTGTTGACAAATTTGTAACACTTCCCTATGTAACAGATGAAAATAATTATTCGTGTTAATTCAAAAATTTAATGAAACCTTCATCGAAGTAGTATCACAAATACTGGGAAACAGATATCGCTGCGTTAGAAAAAAGCACGGCACGACTCAAGAAAGCACAAAAAGTCGTTTTTCGGAGTGAACAAAGACAAACCGTAAACTTTTAAAGTTCAGACAAAGAAAATTCCAAAAATATTAAAATATTTCAAGAGCAATTTTATTTAAGAAACCCGCGGTAATTTTAAATGTCTTAAATTAAATCTTGGTTAATTTTGTGTGTGCAGATGTTAACCTCCACAAATGTAAGAAAAACGGTTTAGGTAAATTTTGCTGGTAAATGTCCATCGCGGATGTTACTCCGGACTGTTCATTTGTATCCTTCCTACTAACTTATTCACGTGCACTAGTCTCAACATATTTAAGTCTGGCATCTATGTGAATGCAAGAAACATTATCCGTAAAGGGTTTCCAAATCCCCAATCGACCTAGAATGTGATCATATTCCTGCAAAGCCGAAACCAACTTAAATACCTGCTTTCTTTGTCTTTCTGATTCATGCAATAAACGACAAGAAATAACTTTCGATGAAATAAGTGTTGTAGAAAAAAATTGTATCATTATTTAGTCATGGTGGATGTCAAGTGCCTAATAGCCAATCTCAATTTGTTTTCCATAAGGCTTCGTATGTGGCTTGCACCCTTTAGTTATTGCATTTCAAAATAATTACTAAATGCAATAACAAAAGGGAGCTAGCCACATACGAAGCCTTATGGAAAAACAAATTGCAACGGGATTTACGCAAGCAAAAGAAGCATGTTCAGGCATTGAGCTTGAACTGGACATGTCGCAGGAAATTGATTGGTTTCCGTTTTTTCACACTCTCTCTAAGTTTACATATTTCTATCTTGTTTTTCCTTCCAATTTATATATAAAATTATGTTCATTAGTAGTAGACACTTGAGGAGATAATGAGGAAGAAGCGTTTCTTGTATCTGATAAAATTTCTTTTTGTTTTTGCACATAGGAAGGGTACAATGAATATATATATATATATATATATATATATATATATATATATATATATATTGTTATTTGTAAGTATAAATTGCTTACAGAATTATGGCAATGGTAACTTATTTGCTTTTAATTTAAGTGACAGGTTTTGAAATACGCAGTGGAATTTCTCGATATTTTCTTGAATATTTTGCACTGTTATGTTTTGTTTCATAAGCGTACTCAATAAACTCGATACTGTTACCACTTTTATTTGCGTCATTTATTAAACTGTATACAAAGCTTAAGAAAAGGGGTCCTTGTTTTGAAACTTGTGGATATTGAGAAATAATAGGCTATAGAAGAGATGGTACTTTGTCTCTTTTAACGAAGGCATGTCTGTGCGATTGGCATTGAAAGTAAGAAACCAGTACAATTATGCAAAGGTTTAGGTGAGCCGATTATTTGACGATTGTATGGATGGATATAACATTTAACGCCTTACGGATGTCTGAAAATACATACAATAGCAATTTTGTTCCTCCAAACATCACACTCTGTTGCCGAATCTTTCTACATATAAAAATAGTAACAACTTAAGGACTAAAATTTAACAATAATTGGTTGCGCGGGTGGTGGAAACAAATTTTTTTTAAAATCAAGTTTGCGAGCTTGAAGTAAGCATCAATCCCATTGTATTTAACCAGTCGTCGAACAACATAACAAAACTGCCGCCAGCCGCAACGCACTGACTCGTTTCGACCTTCCATGATCATCATCAGAGTACGACGGCAAACTGACAATCGAGGATCAAACCGCATTGAATATATATGGAAATCAAGTTTAGATATGCGGCTCTCACCTCTAGCAGTCTTGCATATATTGAACTTGACTGGAAATGTCGGCTGCACAATTTCTATGCAGTCTCGAACATTAACTGTTTGTAGCTTTCGCCACATAAACATATATAGGCAATACAATTTAACAATAATTGTTTGCGCGGGTGGTGGTAACACCAAGCTCGCAAACTTTTTTTAAAGAATTGTTACCACCACCCACGCAAACAATTATAGTTAAATTGTATTTCCTATATATGTTTATGTTGGGAAAGCTACAAACAGTTAATGTTCGTGACTGCATAGAAATTGTGCAGCCGACATTTCCAGTCAAGTTCAATGTATGCGAGACTACTAGAGGTGAGAGCCGCATATCTAAATTTGATTTCCATATATATTCAATGCGGTTTGATCCTCGATAGTCAGTTTGCCGTCGTACTCTGATGATGATCAAGGAAGGTCGAGACGCGTCAGTGCGTTGCGGCTGGCGGTAGTTTTGTTATGTTGTTCGACGACTGGTTAAATACAATGGGATTGGTGTTTACTTAAACCTCGCAAACTTGATTTAAAGAAACCTTAAGGACCAATTGGATTATTGTACGTTATATTTATTTGCATCGTAATTAATTTGATACCTTGAATGCAAAAACCTTCTGCTCAAATTATCCTCTTATCTTGCTTTGGATTTATCTTTATAAGAGTGCTGTGATGATTCATTTTTAAATGACTACTTGTGTAGTAGAGCTTTCTTGTCAGTGGCTTTGTGATCGTAACAACCACTTGCAAAATTGCTAATTTGATGATAAAATTAAAATGTTCAGTTTAAATAATTATTTATTTATAAACTAGTCAGAAAAAAAAATCATTACTAAATATTTTTCTGAACGTTTTAAATTTATTTTAATCAATAGAAAGTTGTCACCATCTATTTACAACAGCTCATGAGCCTTTTAACAAAAACTATTTAATTTTCAGTCATTTCAACAGAAAGTGTTTTTCTTTATTTCATTTAACGAAAATTTCATAAACTTTGTTAAATAAATACTTTTATAAGACTAAGACTAGAGCAAATTTATATATTACGAAAAATTATTTTCATTTTTTTTGCTTTGAAGTAAATGTTCGTACTATAGCTATAACTTATTTTTACTAGAAATTTTTTGCGTTTCTCTGATTTTAGTCGGTAGAACTAATTTAAAAGATCACTTTTAATTTATGAGCTTTCTATCTTTAAACTAAAATTAGTTAAACAGATGAATTTAACAAATATTCGCGTAGCAAATCTATCAATACTCGTTTTAATTTATACTAGTTTATATTTCTTCGTAACATTTCCACTTGAAAACATAAAAATAAATTTTATCAGATAGAAAAACCGCTTCTTTTTCATTTTCTCCTCAATTATCTAAAAATGAATATATATATATATATATATATATATATATATATATCTCGAGGCAAAACAAATCCGAAAACTTAAATTTGGAGAGAATGTGAAACAAGAGAACAATCGATCATTTACATGCATCGGAATCAGTGATCGAATACGCCTTTTCTGCGCGTATAAAGTTGACTGCAGTTAGATTAGATTTATGTAATTGGAATTAGTAATTGTTTTAAATGCTACGTCTAGAGAACATAAAGCGAGGTGTCATTGATATGTTGCGCAATCGTAGATGTGCATTCACTAATTAATTTCAAACAGGTGTTTAAGCTGAATGCTTTTTCATTCGGGTAATTAATCGTCCTGTCGATCGGACTACGTAAGTTGATCGACGTCTTGCGTATGTATATAGATAAAATATATCTGAAATCGACATTAACGACCGCTTTCCTTTAACTGCTAGTAAATAAAAATTTGTTACCTTAAACAAAACTTGTATTTTAGTTGTATTAAATGTGCGTTTTAATGCTGCTTGAATTTTATTCTGTGGTGTGCGAAAAAAATTAACGCGTTCTAATATATGTTAAGGTAAATTTTTTTCTGGTTCCAAACATGTTTCATTTGATTTCCCCTTTTAACAATTGATTGGATTATTTGCCCATGATGTCCAATTGATATTGCATAGTTATTGCCTCAGTATATACGTCGCCTTTTTAATCTTGACTAACCAATCTGTCAATTCATAAGAAAAGGCCGCAAAATGTTGCTAATTTATATTGAAACGATAAATTCGGGAAAACACCTGACGAGTTTCCAAAAAAGACGAAAACGGCCTATTCAGTAATCTGTCATTATTACCTTCTGCAAAGTTTACATTATACTGACAGCATACATTTAATAAAAATCATTCCATTAAATTATAATTCAGAGTAAGTTCTTCAGGTGGGTTGTTGTTTGTTCTATACAATAGTTCGTGGGTGGTTCGTTAGTATAATGACGACATATATAATCAAAATTATGCCGCTCAATTTCAATTTAGTATAATTTGCAAGATCGTGAAACAAGTAAACCATTGTTCAAAACCTGGCCATGAAAATTCTCAAAATTATTTTTTTCGTGTCCATTAAGGCCAAAACCGGTTTACTAGATAATTTATATTTGCTATAATACGTTATGTTTCATTTACATTGGCAAATTGCATAAAATAAAGTCCTGCAATTAAATGTAAATTCTATGATATTTACTTAGTTTTTATGTTGCATCTCCTATAGGGAAGGATTACCGATTGGTAGTAGGAACATTAATAGAATTGTGATGACGGACATAATTCCCTTGGACGAACGACTAACAAAAATATGCTAGTATATAACTAAAAATTGATTACAATGAGCGGATTTGCTGGTGAATTAGATATGTTACAAGAGTTAAATAAATATGCCCTTGTTCTAATATGGATTGCATAAATTCTAGCAAGTACCTGTAAGTGATCTGCGAGGACAAAAACAATCTAATATATGAACTGCACTTAATAAATAATGCCATATATCGACAACATTCAAATAATGAAATCACGCCATTATACTTTAATTATCTCTCTTTCTCTCTCTCTCTCTCTCTATATATAAATATATATATATATATATATATATCTTCCATAAATGTGTATGAAAACGAACACATGGCCAAAACTCAATCCATCAAAACACGAACAACCGGATCTCAAACACCATTCTGTTGTAAAATGTGAATGACACACACAGATATGTAGGAAAAGACACTCATAGATCATCCAAAAAAGAACCAACATAAAAAAGGGGTAAAAAAGATAGTTAGACTAGTTGGCACCCGCTTAATCACATGATAACAGGATGGTTATAAATACAAAACTATTGTGTTGTTGATTATTCAAGAAATAAACCAGGCATTATTCACTGTTATCAAATGTATTTTCTCTTACTTAGAAAAAATATACTGTAGCAAGAAATATTCAGAAAGGAAATAGGTATAACAAGCTGTATATATATATATATATGTGTGTGTGTGTGTGTGTATCAAGTAAAATTTCAAAAACGAAGATGAGCTCATGAATACAACATAATAATCTGGATGGGGTTTCTCTAACCTGCACTTATTTGCGGATTATATGCACTAATATGTAGTTCACTTATTAAATGTGAATTAGAGCTCACTGATGAAGTTATCAAATAAGAGTTTTTCTAACTACAATTGGCAATCAAAGCCCTTACTAAGAAACGAGATTCACTGGGTTGCAAAAACGTGCGTGCCATCATAAATCAGAGAATCGCTGCATCAAAATAACAAGTAAAAATTAATATCCTTCTGAAAAAAAAGAAACATATAACCAATCGGTATTTCAAATTTATCATGAACTGAACAGCATTCAATTCTGCTTCAGCCAGAGTTTTGCTATTACGCAAGCACGTAAATATTTTGTACTTGGTTATAACCATAGTTCATAACATAATGTTAATGACCATGTTTCGTTACGCAATATTTAAACAGGTTTTTAATGCGCGTCACACTCTTTATATTTTTACCAATATTTTAGTGCCAATTTTTGCCGTTTTGCTTAGGTTTTTCCAATTTCCATTCACTTAACTGAGAGAAAGGAAATAGCATCCTATATCAAATTGATTGAAAATCATCAGTTTCTTTGTTTATACCAACATCGTGTCCAAAAATTTGTCAAACAACTGTAAAATTTGCTTTGTTTATGCGCTTATTCTTATCTAATCAATAAGACAATCAGCCTTACTGATATATATATATATATATATATACATACTATATATATATATATATATACTACTTACTAAGGTATATAATGTATTATTAGAAGACAATGGACATAATAAAGATATATATATATATATATATATATATATATATATAATCCAATTAAGTTCAAGTAATATTTTAATTTTTTAAATGAGTATATATATATATATATATGTTTAAGAGATAGGATGATTGCATGTTTTTAAGTTTCAACGGGGCTATGATAAACGGCAGATATGCTAATAATGTTCATATATAGTGCACATACTAAAACTCTTAGCTGCGTTATTTCATGAACTTACGGGAGCATTTAATGGCACTGAATATTCTTGGTATAGAAACATAAACATTTTCACGGTTTTAGCGATAGATAGTGGTGCAAATAATTTTTATTCACAATATGTATTACAAATGTCAGTCAAATTATACGCATATAATACAAATGTAAACCAATTATATATATATAATATATTATAATATATATATATATATATATATATATATATATAAAATTTCGTTTGCATATTTAAAAAATTCTAATTTTGTCTCCGAATATTTTATTATAAACCTAATGCTGGAGAATAGAAAATATTCCACCCAATATGGATTTTGCCTGAAAATCTAATTTAGTTAATTATAACTTTATTAGAAAAAACCTGTTGGAATTATCTGTACTGAGAAATTAAACGTTTCAAATTTCTTTATAGAGAAAAAATAATTTTATAATGAAGATTATATCATTTTTATTGCTTTAAGTATTTTTGTATTCTAATGTTGACTTTTAGTATGTCTGGTTTATCTATGTACTTCCACGTGCTTCTTGCCTTATTGCGTACTCCTTGCTTCATCGTAAATTGAGTGGTTTCTTTACATCGCTCAATGTACATATCACATTAACCTCTTTTTGTATGAAGCCGAATGCTAATTAACGTTTGAGACATTTATGTTTGATCTTATTTATACCGAATATTTCCGTTAGTATGTAATTAATAAGAGATGTCATTTGGCTGATCTTTAACCAAATACAGAGTAATTTTGTTTATTTTCTACCTGTAAATCCATAAATACGCATATGAAGTTGCTCCGAAAATATTGGTAATAAACTAAATTGTTATTTCTAGAAATTTTATTTCTCCTACTTTTGCCATTGCTATTATTATATTTATTCATAGTAGGGTGGTATCCATTGCTTTAGTTTTTGCTGTAAAGCCTGTGGGCAGGTAGACATTATTTTGTAAAAAATGTTTCTAAATTTAGATTTTGGATTTTTTGCTTTAAATTTAAGCTTTAAAAATCAAAAGATTGTTGAACCACTTAAATATGTCCGATAGAACATAATGAATTTCGTAATTTATATAATTAAGCGAGAACAAATTGAACGGGTGATGAAAACTACTACTTCAATCAAGGTTGCGAGATTGATATAAATACCAATACCATTAAGTATAAATTCGTCAGTATATGCTAAGCATTGTATAGCGTAAAAACGCAATTCATCCAGTAGACCGGTTTCGTTCTTATTAGGAACTTTTCACGTAGCTTCTGTGACAAATTCTGGGCAGTACGTGAAAAAGAAGGACGAAACAAGTCTATTTGATGAATTGCCTTCTTTACATTTTATATGCCTAGCTTATACCCAAAAATGGACGTATATAATGGGAATTGTGTTTATATCATACTCATCAAGAATTGAAAAATAGTCGCAGTAAATAACCAAGAAAACATTAATCGTTCACAAGTGAAATTTATCGTATAGATTTGCAATATCGTCCCGAAAGAGCTAAGGTACACTCAGAATATGAACACATTGCTCAAATTTACACTATTAAAATACAAAAGAATGTAGAATGTTTCAAATATCAGTTTATCGATATAAAATAAGCAACACTCTAGAGTTAACCTGACATTTTAAACAATTATACGAGAATACTGTCATTGTCGAAATCCAAGAGATAATTGGGATCATATATATTTTCGATTTCAGCAAAAAGCCGTTTAAAAGACATTTTATTTGGCGGCACATACCTCAGCCCAGTTGGCATTTGGTCGTAATGTTATATATTTTTGTAAAATGATAGAGCTTGTCAGCAAGCTTTTTAGTTTTGCAAATATTCCCTATCTTGTCTCTTTTTAATGCTTCTTCCTCATCAGACTCATACACACCCCGTCCACTGGTTCAAGTGAAAAATTTGGATAATATAGCATAGAAAGCGTTAATTTCAGCATCATGTAGATGAATAAAGGTAGCGTCTGACATATTACCAAATATTAATGCTTGAGTTTTTTATTGATCTTCAAACCATGTGATAATAAATACATACTCAAGTTATTAAGCTATATTTCATTTAAATAAAAAATAAATTATTTTTGGGTTAGCTTGGAAGATAACTTTAATATCATCAGCAAATTAACAAATTGGACTTTTGAGGGCCACGTTCTGTAATTTAGCAAATATGGTCTTGAATAGTATTGTACTCGATATATAACTTAGTGAAAGTTTCGATGCCATTATTAACTGTCTAGATTGCGTGTTATTAACTTAAATAACCATAATACAATTTTTAAATAATGATCTATCTGCTTAAAATTTACTGGATTAACTTCTTAGAAACTGATCAAATGCATAGTTGCTTCAAAAGATATAGAGAAAAATGTTTTGAAGTATCGATGAAGACTTCTTTTCTCGTCCAGGACCAAGTTCTGTAATTTTGAAAATATGATTTATATAATATCGGACAAAAAACTAGAGCATTGTGAGTTGTGTTACTAACTTGAATGGCAATATTAATATTATATTTGTAATGGTCCAGTAACATACAAATAAACAGATTGACCAATAATGAACCAGTCATCTTCATAGTAGCATCAAAAGATATAGAGCCAAATGCTTTGGAATTATAAATGAAAATAATTAGTGCATTCATATTTGTCTAATCCAGAGCAATGATGCAGTTCCACATGGATAGGATTTTCGTGACGGTCGAATGTCCTTTCATAAATCCACTTTAGATTGTATGAATGTCTACTTGTAAAATTGAGTTCAAATAATTTTGTGATATTTCCTCATTTATCTTAAAAACGATAGATGGTTGAAATTAATCTCTGATATTTGGCAATAACTGTCCTCCTTATTTTTTGGCATCAGTAGTATTATAATTTTTTAACTACTAGCTGGAGTTATTTCATCACTCAAGTTCTTGTTTAAAAAAATTACAGAATGCATACAAAGAAAACTTAAGCATGTGAAATGAGTTATCGATCGATATTTTTATATGTATCGTTTGATTTATTAATTTTAATTTACATCAGTATTTTGCTAACCTTGTACAATCGATAAAGAACTGCTGATAATGATTCATTCGTAGGACTAACTTTCTGAGTATTATACATTTTAAGTTGTCAACAACTCAAATCGGTTTTATTTAGCAGCAATATCAGTTTATTATTACTCCTTACACTTCATAAAATCATTAAGGAGTTTGCAACCTTTGGATTATTTGTAAGCTTAGTCTTTAGATTAATTTCTGACCTACAGACTTTCAGTATTAAGAAAATTTTAAACTATCTATCGTATCTAATCTCAATTATTTTAATAAAGTTAATTGGATTGCGTTTCTATTTTTTATTTCTTGTTTATTCTTAAATAACAATATTTTATCCATTATTTTTGGTTTTGCATCGAAAAAGCGACTGTTTTCGAATAGTCTTATTAATATATTATATATTGTATGTATGGTATATAATATATATATATATATATATATATATATATATAATATCCATGCCTTTTTAATTTAACACAGTATAATTATAATTAGGAATACAGAACACATAAATAACAAAGTGGATAAAGGCCATTTATTTCGTGAATACTAATCATCTCTTATACAATCTACATATTTATACATTTTGGGTTTTCAATTGATTATGCTAGTGGTAACAAATCTGACTCGTTTTTACTGCTGTTTCTTGTTTTGGCTAGTTGGTGAGTGTGTATGCGTTTGTGTTTGTGTGTATGCGTGTTTGCATGTAAAGGTCATTCTCGCAGTATTGCAAAGTGATGGCTGAGATCTGGTTCTTATTGTTTTGATGGCTTGAGAATTAACCATTTGTGCGCATTGTTCACTGTTACATATACAAGTGCGATTTTTTCCAGTTTAGTTGATCATTTCACATTGTTGCGCAAAGTTATCATTTCCACATGGTAACAGCGCCAGTGTAGATTGCAGTGTTAAACGCTCACATTGTTTGGAGACTTCTGTCATCATATGCGCCACTGTTATTTCCACTTCAGTTTGTTGCCAATCCGATTGTATTTTTGTTGATTCTAGTCGAGGGCCTGTTTGTTCTTGGCTGGATACTAGTAGATTGTTGTTGAATTTTGTTATTCTTGGCCAGTCGATAAGAATATCATGTTGATGAAACTTTTGAATATTAAGGTCAGGTGCTTGTTGTTTTATGTAAAGGGCTTCATAAATAAATAATAATTTTTCTGATTTTGCTTTATGTAGAATTGTGAAATTGGTCGAATTGACAGGGTGCCCCGTTGCCAATATATGATCGGAAATAGCTGATTTTCCTGACGGTGGCAAGCCTTTGTTAATCAATTTCTGTGGCAAATGTTGCTGGATTCTGCTTATCAATTGCTTCTTCGTACGTCCGATATATGTGCTACCGCACATAAATGAGAATTTGTAGACTATGAATGATTTGGAGAGAATTGGCAATTGATCTTTGGCATCCATCCTCATGATTCTCTGTGTACTAAACGTCATATTAACTTAAACACTAGGAAAGTTGTCCTTAGTTATTCTATTTAGCCGCAGTGCAATTATTGAGGCTGGTACGTCGCCTCTAAATGGTAAGTTTAGAAAAACCTGCTTGCCGGTATCCTCTCTAGTACGAATCTGCCGTGGTCTGATGTTGACATCAATGAAACGCTCTGGGTAGTTGTTCATTAGCAAAATTTTGCTGAGGTAGCCCAGTTCTTCCTCAATCCTGTGTTCAGAGCAGATCTTCCTGATTCTGTTTGCTAGGTTGTTTACTAAGTTTCTTTTGTGTGATTTTGGCACACTGCTGTTGTAGTGAATGTATTGTCCGGTGAAAATGGATTTTCTATGTATGGCCAGTGTCAAATCTCCGTTTGCTTCTCGAGTGAGTTTGATATCAAGGAAGGAAAACTGTCGTCTTTCTCTACCACGAGAGCGAATTTGATGTCTGGATTGACTCCATTTGCTTGTTTGAGGATTTCGGAAGGGTCTGCTGCTTCTGAGATGAACAACAAGATATCATCTACATACCTTTTGTAGAGTGCGCACTGGTCAATTATACCTTTTAGGCTCGTTTTTTCCAGGTGATACATGTATACATCTGCCAGGAGGGAAGCGATGCAACTTCCCATAGCTACACCATTCATCTTACGGTAGTATATCTCTTCAAATGTAAATTGCATGTTTTTTTACATGCTAATATGTCTTTTATGTCTTTGGTTTCTATAGGGAAGTCAAAAAACACAATTTTGATGAGGTCACACAAGATCTCCGTTGTCTTATTCAGTGGTATGTTTGTAAATAAGGATGAGACGTCAAGCGAGACCATTTTATTCTGTAGGACGTTCTTCCCCTTCAATACATTTGCTAGTTCGAAGGAGTCCTTGATAGTGTTTGCGTTTATGATACTCCGTATTGGTTCAAGTAGTTTGCAGAGAAACGTGGCTGGTTTATGTTGTGGAGCGTTCATCATTGACATAATGAGCCGCATCGAGGGAGCTCCTGAGTCTGTCACGGCTTTATGAGTTTTTTGTTTGCCGTACAACCTTGCGGTGTTTGTTCCGACGGGTTTTGCTTTTCGGATGTCTTCCGTGAGTTTTGATCTAATTCCAGAGTCAGCCATCGATGTTAGAACGTGATTTTCCAACTTTTTCAAAATTGCATTAATTCTTGATTCGATGTTCGTTGAATCATCTTTCTGTTTGATGTCATGCTTAAATTTAGATTGATCATTCATTATATCGTTCATGGACTTCCTATAAGCGTCGGCTTCAAGTATAACAAATTCCTGATCCTTTGTCTGGGTGTGGCAAGTCGTATGGATTTGTCTGATTGGAGCTTCGAGTGCGTCTATGTGCTGTTTTGCGATTATATAGCCTTTGAATTCCTTTCTTGTATTGATCAAGTGCGCTTACTATCTCAGCTTTCAGTCCTTGTCCATTGAATGCATGTGGGGCAATGTCTTTCGTTAAGTCATCGTAGAAATTTGTGTTCTGCATTCCTAATTATAATTATACTGTGTTAAATTAAAAAGGCATGGATATTATAAAGATTATCAAAGAGCGGGGTCAGCCTTTTACCCGTAAGGAACTAAACACTTATATTTCAGCCAACTGTACGTGTTCCAAACTGCTAGAAAGAATTAAGTTCATCAACTCGTGTTTCGAATCAGATGCTGTGCCAAAACGATTCCTCAAGCAATGCAGAAGAAATAACCAAAAACCGACGAATAAACTTATAAGTCGCTTATTGCTCAATGGTATCGAGGACAACCAATCAAAACTGCAAGATGCTGAGAGCATCATTCAATCACTAGGCTGTCAAATTGCAAGATTAAACGACGGCGAATATACCGCTTTCACAAAGAAAATAGAAATGCGGATGAAAATAACAGCGGACAAAGAAACCAAGGACCTCACGAGAGACCTGGACAAATTTCCTACGCAATCAAAATTTCCTACGAACCCAGACGCTTTTATTCACAATTATTCAAAAGTGATCTTGTCAAAACACCAGAAAGAATTACTCTCCTTAGGAGCAAAATTCTGCGTAGTCAAGAAAAGCCTAAGTGAACGTGACATTATTGACATTCAGGCTGGAACGGAAAATTTCTACAATGACTTAACGAAAGACACCGCCCCACATGCATTCAATGGACAAGGACTGAAAGCTGAGATAGTAAGCGCACTAGAACAATACAAGAAGGAATTCAAAGGCAGCCAAATCATCACAAAACAGCACATAGACGAACTCAGAAAACTCCAATCAGACAAATCCATACGACTTGCCACACCCGACAAAGGATCAGGAATTGTTATACTTGAAGCCGACGCTTACAGGAAGGCCATGAACGATATAATAAATGATCAATCTAAATTTAAGCATGACATCAAACAGAAAGATGATTCAACGAACATCGAATCAAGAATTAATGCAATTTTGAAAAAGATGGAAAAACATGTTCTAACATCGATGGCTGACTCCGAGATTAGATCAAAACTCACAGAAGACATCCAAAAAGCAAAACCCGTCGGAACAAACACCGCAAGATTGTACGGCAAACCAAAAACTCATAAAGCCGTGACAGCCTCAGGAGCTCCTTCGATGCAGCCCATTATGTCAATGATCAACGCTCCACAACATAAACCAGCCAAGTTTCTCTGCAAACTACTTGAACCAATACGGAGCATCATAAACGCAAACACTATCAAGGACTCCTTCGAACTAGCAAATGAATTGAAGGGGAAGAACATCCTACAGAATAAAATGGTCTCGCTTGACGTCTCATCCTTATTTACAAACATACCACTGGATAAGACAACGGAGATCTTGTGTGACCTCATCAAAAATGAGTTTTTTGACTTCCCTATAGACACCAATGACATCAAAGACCTCATATTAGCATGTACTAAAAACGTGCAATTTACATTTGAAGGGATATACTACCGCCAGATCAATGGTGTAGCTATGGGAAGTTGCATCGCACCCCTCCTGGCAGATGTATACATGTATCACCTGGAAAAAACGAGCCTAAAAGGTATAATTGACCAGTGTGCACTCTACAAAAGGTATGTAGATGATATCTTGTTGTTCATCTCAGAAGCAGCAGACCCTTCCGAAATCCTCAAACAAGCAAATGGAGTCGATCCAGACATCAAATTCACTCTCGAGGTAGAGAAAGACGACAGTTTTCCCTTCCTTGACATCAAACTCACTCGAGAAGCAAACGGAGATTTGACACTGGCCATACATAGAAAATCCACTTTCACCGGACAATACATTCACTACAACAGTAGTGTGCCAAAATCCCACACAAGAAACTTAGTAAACAACCTAGCAAACAGAATCAGGAAGATCTGCTCTGAACACAGGATTGAGGAAGAACTGGGCTACCTCAGGAAAATTTTGCTAATGAACAACTACCTAGAGCGTTTCATTGACGTCAACATCAGACCATGGCAGATTCGTACTACAGAGGATACCGGCAAGCAGGTTTTCCTAAACTTACCATTTAGAGGCGACGTACCAGCCTCAATAATTGCACGGCGGCTGATAAGAATAACTAAGGACAACTTTCCCAGTGTTAAAGTTAATATGACATTTAGTACACAGAGAATCATGAGGTTGGATGCCAAAGATCAATTGCCAATTCTCTCCAAATCATTCATAGTCTACAAATTCTCATGTATGTGCGGTAGCACATATATCGGACGTACGAAGAAATAATTGATAAGAAGATTCCAGCAACATTTGCCACAGATATTGATTAACAAAGGTTTGGCACCGTCAGGAAAATCAGCTATTTACGATCATATATTGGCAACGGGGCACCCTGTCAATTCGACCAATTTCACAATTCTACATAAAGCAAAATCAGAAAAATTATTATTTTTTTATGAAGCCCTTTACATAAAACAACAAGCACCTGACCTTAATATTCAAAAGTTTCATCAACATGATATTCTTATCGACTGGCCAAGAATAACAAAATTCAGCAACAATCTACTAGTATCCAGTCAAGAACAAACAGGCCCTGGACTAGAATCAACAAAAATACAATCGGATTGGCAACAAACTGAAGTGGAAATAACAGAGGCGCATACGGTGACAGAAGTCTCCAAACAACGTGAGCGCTTAACACTGCAATCCACACTGGCGCTGTTACCATGTGGAAATGATAACTTTGCGCAACAAGGTGAAACTATCAACTACACTGGGAAAAATAGCACTTGTATATGTAACAGTGAACAATGCGCACAAATGGTTAATTCTCAAGCCATCAAAACAATAATGACCAGATCTCAGACATCACTTTGTAATACTGCGAGAATGACCTTTACATGCAAACACGCATACACAAAATCACAAACGCATACACACTAACCAACTAGCCAAAACAAGAAACAGCAGTAAAAACGAGTCAGATTTGTTACCATTAACATAATCAATTGAAAACCCAAAATGTATAAATATGTATGATTATATCAGAGATGATTAGTATTCACGAAATAAATGTCCTTTATCCACTTTGTTATTTATGTGTTCTGTATTCCTAATAATAATCTACTAGTATCCAGTCAAGAACAAACAGGCCCTCGACTAGAATCAACAAAAATACAAACGGATTGGCAACAAACTGAAGTGGAAATAACAGAGGCGCATACGATGACAGAAG
Source organism: Eudiplozoon nipponicum (assembly GCA_029291075.1). Classification (NCBI taxonomy): domain Eukaryota; kingdom Metazoa; phylum Platyhelminthes; class Monogenea; order Mazocraeidea; family Diplozoidae; genus Eudiplozoon; species Eudiplozoon nipponicum. The sequence continues at coordinate 2,754 of JAQBSW010006459.1, read as the reverse complement.
TCTCCAAACAATGTGAGCGTTTAACACTGCAATCCACACTGGCGCTGTTACCATGTGGAAATGATAAATTTGCGCAACAAGGTAAAACGATCAACTACACTGGGAAAAATAGCACTCGTATATGTAACAGTTAACAATGCGCACAAATGGTTAATTCTGAAGCCATCAAAACAATAATGACCAGATCTCAGACATCACTGCAATACTGCGAGAATGACCTTTACACATGCAAACACATACAAAAATCACAAACGCATACACTCCAAATCCAACTAGCCAAAAACAAGAAACAGCAGTAAAACGAGTCAGATGTGCTACCATTAGCATAATCACAATTGAAACCTAAATGTATAAATATGTATGATTATATAAGAGATGATTAGTATCTCACGAAATAAATGTCTTATCCAATTCTTTGTTATTTATGTTCATTCCTAAAAATAATTATATATATGTATATATAAATATATATATATATATATATATATATATATATATATATATATATATATATATACTTATATACAGTTTTGTATGCAACACAAATCTACAAAAGATGAGAACTTCTTCCTCATGTTTATTCCATGATCTTTTTTTACGGAAAATTGAGTAAATTTGGATTTCGAATTCATATTTATCGATAGTATTATGAATCTACGTTTCTACAATTATTATGAAGTAAATATTTGGTACATTATAAATTTACTCAACAACCACTTTTATTCAATATGCTTCAAACATTTTAATAGGACAATAAAAACATAGCCATGTAAATATTTACCGTAGCTCTGTTTCCTAGGTGTTCACTTTGCTTAGATTCTTTAAAAAATTTTCTATTCCTTTCTTTCCTACATTGCTGACAAAGTTTAGTGGAGATATTTTCGCAAACACTCAGTTTTTAGGTAGTTTTTTTAAGCGGATTTCTTTTCCCCAGGACTATAATTTGTTTCCAGTGACGTTCCCTTCACAGCTTTCTTGTTGTCTATCAACTTATACGCATGTACCTTTAATTTATTTAGCTGCTGCCAAATTTATTTGTAGGTAAGCTTTATCTCACTTGATGAAAAGCATTTCAAAGAAAAATAATCTTTCTCCTTATTAATCTAGTTGATTTGCTTGTTTAGTGGACTTCTGGTTATTTCTTTTAATAACAGTCACTCTCTCTCTCAAACACACACACACACACACACACATATATATATATATATATATATATAATTGTTATATAATGACAATATTTGATTATATGTGTTTAAGATTTGCACTAATCGTTCCAAAAGATAGCAAATCAAATTCATCAACAAAGAACGTTTGTACTCCTAATGAAATATCAAAATTGTCGTAACCTGTATTTGAGCCCGGGCCACTACCAGCAGAATAGCCCAATTCATTCTCTGCAAAATCGATTTTCAATTATATATCACTTCCTGCTTTTTGATAAGATTTTAAGCTTTTGGTATCGCTTTCGACTTAACTTTCCAAATAGCCATCCATAAACTGTTGTAATAAGGCAGACTAATAACTGTTATCTGGAGAGGAAAGTCTGCATTACAGTATAATGGAAGAATTTAAACGAATATAAATAATTATTATAATCAAGGTTGCGGTCTTGATATAAACACCTGACCCATTAATTACTTACATATGTCAGTATAAACTAAGAATTGTATAGTGTAGAAAAGGCAATTCATCCAGTAGACCGGTTTCGTCCTTATTGGGAACTCATCAAGTACTGGCTAGAATTTGCCGCGGCAAATTCTAGCCAGTACTTGATGAGTTCCCAATAAGGACGAAACCGGTCTACTGGATGAATTGCCTTTTCGACACTACACAATTCTTAGTTTATAAGTAATTAATGAGTCAGGTGTTTATATCAAGACCGCAACCTTGATTATAATAATGGAAGAATTTGATTTTATCTATATTAGCAGTATAAACAAAATATTGCACAAGATATGCAAGTTTGGAAAATATTAGATATTGGCTAGTAGTTGCCAGAATCTCTGCGACAGGATTTGTCTTCGATTGGATAAAAACGTGCTTGGTATTTATTTCGTGATCGCAAATCAGATTATACCGTTATCAACACTATCAGCATAATAAATCTTAGGTTATAGGTAATCTTTTAATTCTTTACATGTAGGAAACAGCAGCTATGTTCAACCAAATTAAAAATATGAATAGGACCGCCGGAGACAATAAAATGTACAACACACCCTACGCGATAACGAATTGTCCAATTCCGCACCCATTTAATATTTACTGCATATTATGCGAATTTAACGCATTAAGAATGGCGTATCTTGGCCTATGTAGGTTTTGAGAATGTTCTAAATTGAATACATCCGTTTCTAAAACATAACTAATTTAATCAAGTCTGCGATCTTGAATTCGAATCCTACTGCAATTGACATTACATACGCGCATCTTCAAACGTACGTTTAAATATTGTACAGGCTAAATACATAATTTGTGTAGAGTAAAGCTAATTGTCTGACAATCATTTTGCGCTTTACACGCATAAAAATCATATCGCTGGTCTAAAGAATAGCTATATTTATTTAAATCTTAAAAATACACAATGTCTATAGCGAATTTCCAGCCAGAAAATAAGTTACAATAATGAGAAGTTTATAAGCAGCAGCATGTTTTAAGACACACAAGTCTGTGCGAATTACGAAGGCACATCTTATTAGAAAATTATACATCAATGTCACGACCAGGAAGATAATAAAGAGCATCATAATCCCTATT
>JAQBSW010006458.1:0-48413 GCA_029291075.1 Eudiplozoon nipponicum | reverse complement strand
ACAGGGTGCCCCGTTGCCAATATATGATCAGGAATTGCTGATTTTCCTGACGGTGGCAAGTCTTTGTTAATCAATTTCTGTGGCAAATGTTGCTGGATTCTGCTTATCAATTGCTTCTTCGTACGTCCGATATATGTGCTACCACACATACATGAGAATTTATAGACTATGAATGATTTGGAGAGAAGTGGCAATTGATCTTTGGCATCCAACCTCATGATTCTCTGTGTACTAAATGTCATATTAACTTTAACACTGGGAAAGTTGTCCTTAGTTATTCTATTTAGCCGCCGTGCAATTATTGAGGCTGGTACGTCACCTCTAAATGGTAAGTTTAGGAAAACCTGCTTGACGGTATCCTCTCTAGTACGAATCTGCCGTGGTCTGATGTTGACACCAATGAAACGCTCTGCGTAGTTGTTCATTAGCAAAATTTTCCTGAGGTAGCCCAATTTTTCCTCAATCTTGTGTTCAGAGCAGATCTTCCTGATTCTGTTTGCTAGGTTGTTTACTAAGTTTCTTTTGTGGGATTTTGGCACACTACTATTGTAGTGAATGTTTTGTCCGGTGAAAGTGGATTTTCTATGTATGGCCAGTGTCAAATCTCCGTTTGCTTCTCGAGTGAGTTTGATGTCAAGGAAGGGAAAACTGTCGTCTTTCTCTACCTCTACAATAACAATGCGCACAAATGGTTAATTCTCAGGATATCAAAACAATAATGACCAGATCTCAGACATCACTTTGCAATACTGCGAGAATGACCTTTACATGCAAACATGCATACACACAAACACAAACGCATACACACTCACCAACTAGCCAAAACAAGAAACAGAAGTAAAGACGAGTCAGATTTGTTACTACTAGCATAATCAATTGAAAACCCAAAATGTATAAATATGTATGATTGTATAAGTATTCACGAAATAAATGGCCTTTATCCACTGTGTTATTTATGTGTTGTTTTCCTAATTATAAGAATACTGTGTTAATTAAAACGGCATGGATATCATAAAGATTATCAAAGAGCGGGGTCAGCCTTTTACCCGTAAGGAACTAAACACTTATATTGCAGCCAACTGTACGTGTGCCAAACTTCTAGAAAGAATTAAGTTCTTCAAATCGTGTTTGCAATCAGATGTTGTGCCAAAACGATTCCTCAAGCAGTGCAGAAGAAATAACCAATAACCGTCGAATAAACTTATAAGTCGCTTATTGCTCAATGGTATCGAGGACAACCAATCAAAACTGCAAGATGCTGAAAGCATCATTCAATCACTGGGTTGTCAAATTGCAAGACTGAACGACGGCGAATACACCGCTCTCACAAAGAAGATAGAAACACTGATGAAAATAACAGCGGACAAAGAAACCAAGGACCTCACGAGAGACCTGGACAAATTTCCTACACAATCAAAATTTCCTACGAACCCAGACGCTTTTATTCACAATTATTCAAAAGTGATTTTGTCAAAACACCAGAAAGAATTACTCTCCTTAGGAGCAAAATTCTGCGTAGTCAAGAAAAACCTAAGTGAACGTGACATTATTGACATTCAGGCGGAACGCAAAATTTCTAGAATGACTTAACGAAACACACCGCCCCACATTCATTCAATGGACAAGGACTGAAAGTTGAGATAGTAAGCGCACTAGAACAATACAAGAAGGAATTCAAAGGCAGCCAAATCATCACAAAACAGCACATAGACGAACTCAGAAAACTCCAATCAGACAAATCCATACGACTTGCCACACCCGACAAAGGATCAGGAATCGTTATACTTGAGGCCGACGCTTACAGGAAGGCCATGAACGATATAATAAATGATCAATCTAAATTTAAGCATGACATCAAACAGAAAGATGATTCAACGAACATCGAATCAAGAATTAATACAATTTTGAAAAAGATGGAAAAACATGTTCTAACATCGATGGCTGACTCCGAGATTAGATCAAAACTCACAGAAGACATCCAAAAAGCAAAACCAGTCGGAACAAACACCGCAAGATTGTACGGCAAACCAAAAACTCATAAAGCCGTGACAGCCTCAGGAGCTCCTTCGATGCAGCCCATTATGTCAATGATCAACGCTCCACAACATAAACCAGCCAAGTTTCTCTGCAAACTACTTGAACCAATACGGAGCATCATAAACGCTAACACTATCAAGGACTCCTTCGAACTAGCAAATGAATTGAAGAGGAAGAACATCCTACAGAATAAAATGGTCTCGCTTGACGTCTCATCCTTATTTACAAACATACCACTGGATAAGACAACGGAAATCTTGTGTGACCTCATCAAAAATGAGTTTTTTGACTTCCCTATAGACACCAATGACATAAAAGACCTCATATTAGCATGTACTAAAAACGTGCAATTTACATTCGAAGGGATATACTACCGCCAGATCAATGGTGTAGCTATGGGAAGTTGCATCGCACCCCTCCTGGCAGATGTATACATGTATCATCTGGAAAAAACGAGCCTAAAAGGTATAATTGACCAGTGCGCACTCTACAAAATGTATGTAGATGATATCTTGTTGTTCATCTCAGAAGCAGCAGACCCTTCCGAAATCCTCAAACAAGCAAATAGAGTCGATCCAGACATCAAATTCACTCTCGAGGTAGAGAAAGACGACAGTTTTCCCTTCCTTGACATCAAACTCACTCGAAAAGCAAATGGAGATTTGACACTGGCCATACATAGAAAATCCACTTTCACCGGGAAATACATTCACTACAACAGTAGTGTGCCGAAATCCCACAAAAGAAACTTAGTAAACAACCTAGCAAACAGAATCAGGAAGATCTGCTCTTAACACAAGATTGAGGAAGAACTGGGCTACCTCAGGAAAATTTTGCTAATGAACAACTACCCAGAGTGTTTCATTGATGTCAGCATCAGACCACGGCAGATTCGTACTAGAGAGGATACCGTCAAGCAGGTTTTCCTAAACTTACCATTAAGAGGCGACGTACCATCCTCGATAATGGCACGGCGGCTGAATAGAATAATTAAGGAGAACTTTCCCAATGTTAAAGTTAATGACATTTAGTACACAGAGAATCATGAGATTAGATGCCAAATATCAAATGCCTATCTCTCCAGATCATTCATAGTCTACAAATTCTCATGTATGTGCGGTAGCACATATATCGGACGTACGAAGAAGCAATTAATAAGCAGAATCCAGCAACATTTGCCACAGAAATTGATTAACAAAGACTTACCACCGTCAGGATAATCAGCTATTTCCGATCATATACTGGCAACGGGGCACCCTGTCAATTCGACCAATTTCACAATTCTACATAAAGCAAATTCATAAAAATTATTATTTATCTATGAAGCCCTTTACATAAAACAACAAGCATCTGACCTAAATATTCAAAAGTTTCATCAACATGATATTCTTATCGACTGACCAAGTATAACAAAATTCAACAACAATCTACTAGTATCCAGCCAAGAAAAAACAGGCCCTCGACTAGAATCAACAAACATACAATCGGATTAACAACAAACTGATGTGGATATAACAGAGGTGCATACGATGTGAGCGTTCAACACTGCAATCCACACTGGCGTTGTTACCACGTGAAAACGACAACTTTGCACAACGAGGTGAAACGATCAACTATACTGGGGAAAATAGCACATGTATATGTAACAGTGAACAATGCGCACAAATGGTTAATTCTCAAGCTATCAAAACAATAATGACCATATCTCAGACATCACTTTGCAATACTGCGAGGATGACCTTTACATGCAAACACGCATACACACAAACATAAACGCATACACACTCACCAACTAGCCAAAACAAGTATCAGCAGTAAAAACGAGTCAGATTTGTTACCACTAGCATAATCAATTGAAAACCCAAAATGTATAAGTATGTATGATTGTATAAGAGATGATTAGTATTCACGAAATAAATGGCCTTTATCCACTTTGTTATTTGTGTTTTCCTAATTATAAGAATATATATATATATATGTATATATAGTGAGAGAAAGAGAAGGTAAGACAGATTGTATAAATAGATAGAATATTCTTTTGATTATTCTACGAAATGTAGTGAACTTGTGCATTTACACATTTGCGCAGATTAAAGAACCGCTATTTACTATTATGACTTCCGTTAAAAAGTCACGTAAGCGTGAATGTGAAAAAAATATTTAAATTATAAAATTATATTCCATATGATACATTAAAATGTAGGAGTGACATATCCATTGGTAATGATTTTCAGTGTGTGTATACATGCATATGGAACCATTGTTTAAATTTAGTTCATTGGAATATATTTTGTGACTTAACGCAGTTTATATCTGGTGAATTCGTTTGCATGGATTTTCTTACTATGCATGTTCTTTTGCTACTTTGACACCTCATATTTAGCTCAGCCTATTGAGGTTCCCAATTATAGAAACAATATATATATGAACAAAATAATAAATTGGAATTATTCGTGATATATTTATATTTACTTATATTGTTTATTCATTAATGTTGTTGTCAGGGAATTACGAATAATTATGTAATAGGCATTACGCACCTAGTAACAGATTATTTTGAATTTGACTAGAAGGATAAACCAAATACAGCATAAACAGAAATTATAATCTCGTGCACATTTGTTCAGTGCTTACTGGCGACTTATCTGTAGGAGCTGGTATTACGTCCTTTGCCCACTATATATTTTGGTGAGGAATGTGGCAAAATAAGACGTTACGAACAGTATCTAACTGTTATTTGAATAAGATTACTATTTTGGAAAGTGCAATTCAAATTGTTCTTATAAAACATTTGCAGTAAATATCTAGCGAATTTTTTTTGCATTGTAATAGATAGACTCATTTTCAAATACCGTTTCGATTATACACTTAATTGACTTCGCAGTTTCTTATTATTTAAAATAAATCAGTTAAATCCGAAATAAAAATTATCCTTTGCGCTGTTTTACTAGTTCCAGAACCCATTTTGTGGTGCACAAAGTGTTGTGAATCGGTTCATTTACCTATATAATTATGTGTTTCTTGAGTGATGATTGCTTCAGCTGTAGGTACCTTGTCTTTGTTTATCAATGGCTTGTTTTGGCTTACTTTGTGTAAAAAATGTAAATACATATAGTGCCATTAGAGAGCATGTCTTGCTGAAATTTTACTTCGGTTCATTTCACTGCTCGGTTTTTTTTTATTTTTCAGCATTTGCCTACCGATCTTTGCTATTAGGGCATAGCATAAATCTATGCTCTTGTGAAAAATTATTTGCTCTTGATTCTAGGACCTATGTCTACCTTCATCAAGTTTTTTATAATATTTTAACTTAGAAAATATGCTATTATACCTTAAGCTGCTCTCTCATTAACCAATACCGAGTTTTTTTTATTTCTAGCCGAATCTTGCAAAATACCGTCAAACACACACACACACCAAAACGTTCTGACCCTATTTTGCTATCGAAAGAGCAATATGGTTTATTTATACAGGCGCGCAAATTTAAACAGTGTCTCAAACATTTTGAGTATTTTCTGTTTTCCAATTTCGAGCAATAATAACATCAATCAAAAAAGGAAAATTAAATCATAGATAACTATATCTAATAGCTGGCTTACCTTTCGCTTTGCATGCATTGTATGCGTGCTTTTATGTGTTTACAGTTTATCTTTGCTAATTCTACATTTATTTTATTGAGCTTTTTGTAGAGTTTCCGAATCCAAAGCAATAACATTGATATATTATTTTTATGATGACCTAACATATATATTAACTGATCTGATAGGCACGCTATAAATAGAAAAACATTCATACTTATGAAACAACAATGGTATTCATAAGTCACCAGCATTAAATTATGAAATCCATTAGTGCACACTTAATAGATAAACATAAGTACGAGACGGAACAACGTTCCAATAACAGTATATTCGCAGAAATACTCTATAAAACTGAAAGTGTAAAACTTTTATACGCACGTGAATCAAGAAAATATTTAACTTAACCTGGAATGAAGTAATTCGTATTTATAATTTATAGCAAACTTAAAATATATAGCATTTTCCGCCACTGTAAGGGTCATCAGTCTACCTAAATGAATTAATTAGTTTCTGGTTTCCTGGGTTTATCAGAGTTGTCTGATATGCTGTGTGAGTAACAAAGGCGTGTTCCGAATTGCTTCCATACTATATTGAAATTATTTATGACACCTTTGTGGTATCTGTAGCAATAGCCACCTTTGTGATTTATAACACACAAAGGGTCCTATCTAGGGCTGGCTTTAATTCAACCGAAAGTCCTCGCAGAAGCGCCCGTATTAGGATGAATCAGGCAGCACAACGATGGAGGCAAACTTCAAGCTGAAGTGAACATAAAACAATTAATGTTTGTAAATTTGTTTTACTAAATCGACGCTCTTTATCCGAGAAAATAACTATATATAGTTGATTAAAAATAAAGCAACTGGTTTCTGATGGGCTGAAAAGGTTGAATCAAGGACTGATGGCACAAATGAAAAGTTTGACTGCAGAAATAGGCATAATTAAGTCTCGTCTGGATTATAGCCTGATAATAAACACCGAGAGGATCCGCGTGCTCGGCCCAACCTATATAGGTGGCCACAACAGTATCTTTCATCGGTAATAAATTTCAAGCAAAGTTAAAATCAATTACACTTAAAATTTACTACTCGTTATCAAATGGCACAAAACAAAAGCTCAATTTAGGCTGTACCGTTTCTTCCTACAGGTTTTGGTATATGCTTCTAATCTTTTGTGGTCTATACCCATCTTGGCGCGTTATAATTAATAAAATATTACAAATTTCAACAACAGCATTATACACTCGCTAAAATTGACATTCGAAAACACTAAACGCATGCAAACTCAAGAGTAAATATTTACTGTATGCGAAATTGGGTATAATTTCGTAGACCGATGTGGAATAACAGGATTCTCTGTTCGTCATGTTTGAAACATCATTCCAATCACCAAAGTCTACTTTATACACAAGCCTTAATCGACATAAGAAAGTACAAAACATACGCACATTTGTGATTGCACACTTTGTTCACGTTCGCTGTTTTTTACGATAGTTTTTTAAATAAAGTTTGCCAGCTTGAAGTAAACACCAATCCCATTGTATATGACCAGTCGTCGAACAAAATAACAAAACTACCGCCAGTCGCACACACTAACGTGTTTTGACCTTCCATGATGATCATCAGAGTACGACGGCAAACTGACTAGCGAGGATCAAATCGCATTGCATATATATGGAAAGCAAAATTAGATATTCGGCTCTCACTTCTAGTAGTCTTGCATACATTGTACATGACTGGAAATGTTGGCTGCACAATTTCTATGCAGTCACGTACATTAGTTATGTATTAGGTAAGCGTTCACATCATTCAATTCAATATATTACAGTTAAATACTGTTTGTTGCGAAGAGCTAATATATATGCAAGTATGTATTAGGTTTTGCGAACCTTGTAACAAATTAGTTCAGTTGTGACCAGAAGGATAAACCAAAGGCAGCATGAACGGAAAGTATATATATTATATAGTGTGAGTTAGCATTGAAGTCGCATTGTCGTTGACTTTAGATTATGTTAGCTTCACTATTACAGGTTTACACATTTGTCTAGGAGATTGTACCGTCATATTATTCCACATTCTTCTACCAAATATATAGTGGTTAAAGGGCGTAATACCGGCTCCTATTGATGAGTCGCCAGTAAGCACGAAACGAATGTGCATGAGATTATACTTTCCGTTCATGCTGCCTTTGGTTTATCCTTCTGGTCGCAACTGAACTAATTTGTTACTAGGTTCGCAAAACCTAATACATACTTGCATATATATTAGCTCTTCGCAACAAACAGTATTTAACGAACTTTAGTTGTCGGTAGCTTTCGACACACACCCATATATATATATATATATATATATATATATATATATATATATATATAGACAATAAAATTGTACAATAATTGATTGCGCGGGTGGTGGTAACAATTCTTTAAATCATGTTTGCGAGCTTGAAATAAACACCAATCCCATTGTATTTGACCAGTCGTTGAACAACTTAACAAAAGAATTGTTACCACTATCCTCGCAATCAATTATTGTTTAAATGTATTGCCTATACATTTAATTTCGGCGAAAGCTGCAATCAGTTAATGTTCGTGGCTGCATAGAAATTGTGCAGCCGACATTTGCAGTCAAGTAAAATTTTTTCTAGTCTACTAGAGATTAGAGCCGTATATCTAATTTTGCTTTCCATATATATTCAATGCAGTTTGATCCTCGCTGGTCATTTTGCCGTCGTACTCTGATGATGATCATAGAAGGTCGAAACGCGTCAGTGCGTGCAAATGGTGGTAGTTTCCTTATGTTTTTCGACGACTGGTTAAATACAATGAGATTGGTGTTTACTTCAAGCTCGCAAACTTGATTTAAAGAAGCTATTTAGAAAGTCAAAATGTGTTGCAGAATGACATCCGTATGAGTGCAACGCTTGCATAATATAATTTATATCACTAAATTATGTTTTCTTTGAAATATACTTTGTATTCCGTGTAACATAACTTCCTATAAATACGCGATGAATATCAAATCAATCATATAAATAACAAGAATTTTTTACATTGGTCTAGATAGTCCTCAGTTAGCACAAAGACTTGAATAATGGGGATAAAAAAATTGTGTATGCTAACGTTTTTATGTACCTATTTTCTTCTAGAAAGAATCAGTCTTCTTGGTGCATCATGGTTAAATCATAAAATTAATCTCCAAATGGCGCGTTACAATATTATGTAAATTGACATCAATATGCACAAAACACCTTCATCATAGGGACTGCACATATTTTTCCGACTTTATGGTATTGTTTTAGACCTATATGGCCAATTCGGTTTCTAGATACGCGACGATGGATAAATCAATCAACTGTCTAACAATAAAATTCTACTCGGGTCTAGATCCAACTCAGTACCTGCGAAATACGCGGTCAGCGACAAATTAAGTTTCTAACGATAAATTTATACACCGTTCTCGATCGCGGTCAGTTAGTGTAAACAAACTACACCTTGTGGATTACAAGCCTTGATCACATTGATTTTATTATATCTTCGTTTTTCTATCTAGCATAACCGGAGTCTAGATACGCGATGAGAAATAATAAAATCGAAATTTTAGAAATAAACTTTTTTTCTGATCTAGATCTACCCGAGTAAACACGGAAATCGTACACCATTAAGATTGCACGCGTTATCCATGCAAATATTATTAGATCTTCTTTATTCCGTTTTGCCTAACATTTTTCCAGATAAGCGTTAAGATAATAATTCATGAAAATTATAACAATTAACTTATATTTTGGTCTAGATCTACTTCAGAAAGTACGAAACAATTGCACCAATGGGATATCATCCTTTACTTTTCCATAAATTATTATTCCTTTTGGTCCTATCTTGCATAATCGATCTCTGAATATGCAATGAGTTATAAATAGATAAAAATTATATCAGAAAACTTTTGCTCTAGTATAGATCAACGTCCATTGGGACGAAATTCCTAAACCTTGGCGATGACACCTTTGGTTCATGCTCATTTAATTATTTCCCCATGCTCCCACCTTGCCTAGCCGTTCCGTAGATACGCGAAGAGTGAAATTTATTTAAATTTTAACAATAACAACAATCTGGTCCAGACCGACATCAGTTAGGACGATCCACCTGCATCTTGGAGATAACAAACTTTGTTCCCACTGACTTTATTATATCTTCTTGTTTCTTTCTTGCTTAACCAGAGTCCAGATTCGCGTTGAGTTATAACTAAATCAAAATTCTGGAAATTAATCTGTATTGTGGTCTACAGCTTCTTTAGAAAGCACGAAATACCTACACCATTGGTATTTCAGCCTTTGCTCTTGTTGATTTTATTATACAGGTTTTGTCATATCTGGTCTAACTGGTCTCTAGATACGCGATGAATAATAATTGAACAAAAATTCGAACAATAAGTTTATACCCTAATCTAGTTCGATGCCAGTTTGGACAAACCACCAGCACCTTAAAGATTACACACTTTGATCATTTCGAATTTATTTTGTCCTCCTAGTCATATTTGGGCTAACAAGTCTAAATATACCCGATGAGACATTTATACATAAAAATTCTAAAAATAAACTTGTACTGTGGTTTAGATCTACACCAGAAAGCTCGAAACACCTGCACTATTGGGATTTCATCCTTTACTCTCGCTGAATTCATTAAACAGTCTGGATCTTATGTGGATTAAATGGTCTCTAGATACGCGATGATTAATAATAAATCAAAATTTTCATTATAAACTTATAACCTTATCTTGATTGACGTCAGTTAGCAGGAACCACCTACATTCTTAAGTACACCCGGTCTGCTTATGCTGAATTTATTATTTACTCCAGGTTCTATCAGGCCTAACTGGTTTCGAGATACGCGACGAGAAATAAATGAATAAATATTCTACCCATAATCTTGCACAGTTTTTTCTAGTTCGACGTCAGTTATGACGAACCCCCATCACTTTGGTGATTTTATCAACTGTTAATGCCAACTTCATTCTATCCTCCAGGATCTATCTTGACTAACCGGCCTCTAGATAGGCGATGAGAAATGAAATTTTTTTTAAATTTTAATAATAATCATAAATAATGGTCTTGATCTACACCAGTAAGCACAAAACACCTGACCCAATGGCGTTACATACATTGTTCATGTAGACTTCATTGGATCTTTCTTATCTTATCTGCCTCTAGATACGCGATGAGAAATAAAGAAAACAAAATTCTAACATTAATTTTATACACTGGTTTACATCTACTTCAGATATCTGGAAACACCAGCAAATGGAGATTACCCTCTTCGTTCAGGTTGTCGCCATCATATCCTCCTAGGCCTATATGAGTTTTCTGGTATCTGGTTACACAATGAGTTATATATCTATCCAATTTTAGCAAGAAACCTTCACTCTGGTTTACATTGACCTCGAAAGGACAACTGCCCACATAATTTAATTCCACTTTTGTTTTATTCTGACTTTAGTGTATTCTCATAATCTCATATTAACTCAACAGCCCCTTTATTCGCTATAGGTAATTATTTGATCCCATTTGTTTACAGTCTGCTATAATGTATTATATTGCGCAGTATAAACTTCAAGTGTTTTTCGCTTCTTCCACACCAATTCTTGGTTGCCCGTCGTTTGATTGTATTGCCAGAATCCGAAATATGCCATAAGAAAATGATCTTAGAAATATCTGTCCTTGACTTTTCTGTTCATAATTGTTCTCTATCCGTATAGAAGTTAACATTTTTTGAATATGTAAACTTTAAAACGTATTGATTATATCCTGTGTTATAATTGTATTGATTTATTTAACCGCTTAACACATTCTGTTCTTCCAGTTTTCTGAACCACATATTGTTTGTGCATGGCGCTTGGGCATATTATCGTGTTACCTTGACAATGAACTACTTCTACATGAAGTGTATTTCATATGTTAGTGCTCACGTTGTATACAGCTTCTACACGAATTTTTCGGCAAACAGCTATTTTTCTAGTCTGATTTTTCTTCTTTACAATCTGACGATGACCGCAATACAGCCATCCGTTTTCGTGACTACTGAGCAATATCTTCCACGTGACGTCCTACTTCGTTATCCGCAATTGTATAGACGCGTAAGTATAATGCAATAATATGAAGTTATCCTATGCACACAGCAAAACAGCTCATTCTTCTTGCAATCGTGTATTTGCGTGCTTGGCATTTGTCGTAAGCACGCTTCATTTCATTAATAATTCGAAAGGGAATTTTGATAATCCTCATCACTTTTGATCTAAAATTCCAAATGCAACACGAAGCCATATTTTGCTGGTACCTCAAAACTTTTGTTTTTTACTAAATCTCTAATATGATCACGCTAACTGGCTATCAAATCGTTTGTGGGTGCTTGCATTATTTTCATGCAAAACAGGTTAGAAGATTATTTAACATATAGCTAGAATTTAAGCTCAAAAGAATTTCACAATAGGTTCTACCTGATGGTAAAGCTAACCAAAATATAACCTGGCGTATAGCGGAAATTTTCAGATTGGGCGACGAAGGTGGTACAGTGGATGAGCGCAAAACTCCGAAGCAAATGTTCTCCTGTTCAAGCCACGATGGTGCCAAATTCTGGAAAGTGCTTTATACTTTTCAATAAGAAACAAACTGGATTAATTGCAGAATTTCCTTCGCTACTTTAAACAATGCCTAGGTTCTACTGACAAATATATAAAGATATATCCATATTATTTATTAGAGGAAAAACCAAGTCTAGTCGAAGAATTTCATTTGATTCCTTACCCAATTTTAGTTTAAAACAATAAATTATATATAATCAAATCCTTCCAAAGTATTTGAATTCCGTAACATTTATTCAGGTGACATGGTGTCTGTATCATAATACCACAGAAAACTGTATGATAATCGTAGCTCTAGAGGCACAGAGAATAATTTGACGAATTTTGAAACAAAAGATATCGAGATATGTTCGCGAATGCAGTAAATTTGACTACTACTTAACAAGTGTTAAATAAGGAAAAAATCAGTCTTTAAAAGCAACGTAACTCTATAAACTATGCAATGTTTTATTTATACTAACGATCAAACCGTATTGATCCTCGATAGTTGGTTTGCCGTCGTACTCTGATGATGATCATGGAAGGTCGAAACGCGTCAGCGCGTTGCGGCTGGCGGTAGTTTTGTTATGTTGTTCGACAACTGGTAAAATACAATAGGATTTGTGTTTACTTCAAGCTCGCAAACTTGATTTAAAGAATTGTTACCACCACCAGCGCAATCAATTATTGTTAAATTGTATTGACTATATATGTGTATGTGGCGAAAGTTACAAACAGCTAATGTTCGTGACTGCATAGAAATTGTACAGCCGACATTTCCAGTCAAGTTCAATGTATGCTAGACTGCTAGAGGTGAGAGCCGCATATCTAACTTTTATTTCAATATATATTCAATGCTGTTTGATTCTCGATAGTCAGTTTGCCGTCGTACTCTGATGATGATCATGGAAGGTCGAAACGCGTCAGTGCATTGCGGCTGGCGGTAGTTTTGTTACGCTGTTCGACGACTGGTTAAATACAATGGGATTGGTGTTTACTTCAAGCTCGCAAACTTGATTTAAAGAATTGCTACCACCACCCGCGCAATCAATTATTGTTAAATTGTATTGCATATATCTGTGTAGCACAGCCATTTTTAGGATTGTAGAAGGCCTTTGGCTAGTAACTCATGAGAGCTTTGTGAGGCACTTGTGATAAATGTTAATAAATTTGAATTCCTATTAGAATGTAGAATAGCTAAATTGCTCGAGAAATGATTCAGAATAATAATAATATGAAGGGTTCCAGCTTGCCATCGCATCGCCCACACCGTCTCCATCAGTCATCGCAACGACCGTCCTTTCCTTTGCGTCACAGACTTTCATCACATTGTCCGCACATTACTGCAAGCAGATCAGCCTCCCGGAAATCAACCAACGCGAACCATCCAATTGGCTTACTACACTCCAATTAGTAATACACAATATGCGACTAAATTATCGCCATAGCATAAAGGAACTAGTTGTATAGGTCATATTTTAACATAATCCACCACTTCCGGAAGGTTTAATGAGGGATTTTGCAATAAGTGCTGAGCCCTAAATGGCGGAAGTTACACAGAAACTATAGCGCGTTCTAACCAGTCTGCGTGTACAACCAACCAGAGAACGCTCTCCGCCAGTGTATATTTCGAAATCTTCAAACACATTTAAACAAGACTAAGTTAGAAAAACGCTGTTCAGTCGACATTGAAGCCAAATTACACCGGACCCCGTCAAACAAGTTCATTGTGATTGATTATCACAGAACTCACAAACAACGGTCGATTGATCGCGCAAAGCTTGCATTTAACTTCCAGATTCTGACACCGATTATAATGAAATGTGATGACGATCAGGAACAAAAGCCATCATCATGTCAATAACCAACTAGTAGATTAGAGCATATAGAATAAACGAGAATACAAATCCACCCACGGATGCAATTAGAACTGGACGCAAATAGCGTCAATTTGGGCGGCGGATTATGTGGTATGGCTACTTGTAGGATGCAATATACTTATTTTCTTTTACGGTCACTTTAATACCCGTAAGTACAGGCCGATAATTTAAGTGTTACACTCAAACTTATTGCTGTATATAATGCTAAATTAAGAATCGCCTTAATTTTCGATAGTTAGGTCATTTTACTAGAACATTCTTCTCAATTTGTTTTAATTCTTTACTTTCCCACCGTAACTAATTTTGAATTAGTATAGGAAAGTTTAAATTGAACATGTTGTAAACATTGCGGATCATTATTTATGCATTGTTAGAGAACAAAGAAGTTTCGTTCGTCTGGACTATTCTATTAATATAATTAATTTGGCAAGTTAATGTTCAATATATAAATTACCTCGGAAGTGATTGGTTTTCTGTCTTGTGTCATACAAACGTGTTAACAAACACACACTTTTATATATATATATTCCTATCTAGCTATTAAGATTTACTTTCATATTACATCCTCAGATAGCATGATATCTGACTTAAAATGTCATAAAAGAGATAACTAGTTAAAACTTTATTCTTAGAGAAATATCAAAATAAGTCCACTTAAAGGGTGACCTGGACAAATAATGAATGTTTGTAAAATGACAAAATTTAAACATAATGCGCAATCTTAGTTGCCAGGTGAATGAATTGCAATTCTCTTAGGCAATATCATCCTCGTTCCACTACCGGCTGCGACAATTCTGGCGCGTACTTCGTAAATGCTCAATAAAGAACAAATCAGTTTTTCTGGTTTGTTTTCTCTTTACAACTATATGCAATGTTTGATTTATGTTCACAAGTTGCATGTAACGAAATCCTCTCATTAAATTTTAATTGAATATCGCTTCCCCAACCTGCAAAGCGTCTGTCCAATAATGGCAGATTAATAATGGCTTGTGGAAATTTAATGTGAAAATTGATGCAGAATGGGACTCACCTAAAGAAAAGACTAACTACATAAAAACATAAGTCGTTACATTTAACAAAATTGCGCGTATATTGCGGCAGGAATAGCGTAGAGATACGAGTAAAAGCATTTGAAGCTAATGTGCCGCGGCAACTTCTGACAAGTACTTGACGAGTTTACAAAAGTGCGAAATTGGTACGCTTGATAAATTGCTTTTAATAATATAATCAATTTCTACTTTATACTGATAGCATATATGTCATGAATATCCTACCATAAAAACTTCAATGAAATATCATCTTTGCAGGTAGCATTTACTATGTTCAATAAAGATAGATGATAAGTGGCTAGTTATAAATATAGGTCAAAGTGATGTCAAGTAAGCTCCAGCAATACGAAACGTAAATAGAAAACGAAAGTCGGTATATAATTTAAAATTACTTATATCTCGTGACAGGGATGGCACAGGGTTAAAAATGCAAGATTTGGAAGGAAATGGCTCCGGTTCGTGCCGCAGTCGTGGAGAATTCTGGAAAGTTCTTGACGAGTTCCCAATGAGGACAGAAGCTCTTATTGGCTATCTTAATTTTTTTTTAATTTATACTAACAATATATACATAACATATATATTAGTTCAAAATAGGTGAGTTTTGAAGGAGAAAACAACATTTTCCCTAAATTTTTGCTTAGATGCACTGTGTTATCAAGTCCAAATGATGAAACAACAAATGAATTGGCAAAATGCCGGCTTCACAAAACGAAACTAACCTTAATTTTCCGGTAGAAAGTACGAGCCTTTTTGATGCCCTCAGAGCAACGGAAGTAAGTGCAATAAGAAATGTAAACATCGTTCACCTGGAAACCAATAATTCATAACATTTTGTTAAGTATCTAGTACAAATCGTTCGTTCATGTCAGTAAGACACATGATTCAACCTGTGAAAAGGGCATTTCGCTCAGCTTTATTAATTATCTAGTTCTATGTGTAGCTTTTCCCTTTCTACTTTTAAAAATTAGATCACTTGTTGCCTTGCTGCTGATGTGAGACCTATTTCCGAGACTATGTACTCGTTAATACATTTTAGTTTAGACAAAATCATTATATAGGAGATAGATAATTGTTTCAATCTAAAGTTAAATGAATTATGAGTTCTAAAGACAAAAGCTTTGTTCACTGAATTTTTCAGTTTGACATTTTAGAAGGAGGATCGACCGTTCTAATAAAAATCATATTAAATATGAGTCGAACGAAGAGTGGTTCGAATCATTTGTTTAGACAAAAGAGCCAACTAAATAGAAAACTGCAGTTATCAATTTTAACCATATGTTTTAGCTTTTTAAAATAACTTATAAATGAAATTTATTAGATTTTATTATTACTAGTTGGCTTCCTTCCATCTCCGTGTCTTTATTTCGATTCACAATTGCAGAATAAAAATCTAACCAGGCACCATTTAATTGATATATGTGAATTTCAGTAAAATAATATGATAATATTTTATTAATTACAACTTCTGAAAACTGAATGTTATAAGTAGATACACTTTTATTCCTATTTCATATTTAATTTTCGTTTTCATTTTTAGAGAATAATTGTTCTGAATTATTTATAAAAGATTATTTTAAAATAAATTTATATTTTATATTTGTGTTTAAATTCAGCTGTACCGAAACAGTTTTCTGCGTGTGTGGTACATAACAGTATGGTCACTTATTGGTGCCTGGCAGGGCATCATTGTTACCTATTTGTCATTATGGGTTATTGCAGGGCTTGAAGACTATTGCGCTGGCGTCTACTGGCCAATGTCGATGGTGGACGGCAGTGAAAAGACAGCCCACAGGTATCCACAATTCATGGATGACACTTCAGGCTATGTCTCAGCAATACTTCTCTGGCTTGCCAACAGCCTCTGTATCCTCATATTCACCAGGAACATCAATTTGGTGGTCGTATTTGCACATATATTTCCGATTGTATTAAATCTAATCATATTCTTTATCTATCAGGTACAGTCAAAATAAACACAATTTGTCATCTTAATGCATATACTTATTCAAATCCTAATATTTTTTATTTAACATATAAACGTCTTGTAAAATCAGAATTGTACATGAAATTCCAACTTCAAATATTTCATTTCCTATATATATATATATATATATATATATATATATATATATATATATATATATATATATATATATATGCATATAATGTTTTAATGTAAGCAATGCGAAAGCTAGCAATGAATCAAAGTACTGGGTCAACAATAAAACCTGGCTGGGCTATTGTCCCTGGTCGGGCCATACAGGTAATCTTCATATTCAATGATCACACATTTTGCATGCAATTACACGTTTAAATATTAAGTATTTTTTACCTTTTCACCTGATGCTGACAACACAATGGTCCAATAAGCCAGTTAGAATTTGTCATTATAATATATATGTCCTTCGAATTCGGTTAGTGATTTTAAATTATAATGTTACAGAAGGAGGTAGTTATGTTAGCTTATTCTTAGTACATCGTAAGCATAGCATTTTATTGCAAATATAATCAATGTTATAGACTATTGTTTTCTCCATTTTAGGCAACGTTTTCGTATTCCTGTAGCCACATACAAGGACGAAGAGAATCTACAATTGATTTGCATGGCTTTTGCCTTAAACTAACATAGTCATGTTGGCTAGCTGGACCTTTGGCTAAAAAGTGACATTAACGTGTTTAATAATGAATTAAAAATAATCAAAACAAATTGGTAAAAATACTTCGAATTGTGGGACAAGTGAGGCCCCTAGGCGCCATGCATAATAAGTACGCTAATTAGCCAAACGTTCGTGTACAATACCCCAGTATTCGATGGTACGCATTTCTTAAATTTTAGTTAGGTTATCATGGGAAAACTCCTTCAAAAAATTAACATTGTTTATTCCGTTATGCAATGTTTCTTGTTTCCCAACCAATATATATATATATATATATATATATATATATATATATATATATATATTTATATATATAAAACTGTGATGGAAACTGAACAACAATACGGGCGATCAACATTGCAATCAGTGCCTCCAGACATAATAAAACTCAAGAGAAAGACGATACGAAGCACAACACGTGGAAACAAATATCGTAAATGTAATAACCGAAAAACAACCAACATGTCAAAACTTAGAACTTCAGTGCAAGTTTGACAAGCTTTCAGGCATTACATTAAGAATGCTTCCTAAAAAAAGCCACGCACATAGACATATCGACACGCACATAGACATATCGACACGCACATAAACATATCGACACGCACATAGACATATCGACACGCACATAGACATATCGACACGCACATAGACATATCGACACGCACATAGACATATCGACACGCACATAGACATATTGACACGCACATAGACATATCGACACGCACATAGACATATCGACACGCACATAGACATATCGACACGCACATATCAATCAATTCGCAATGAATAACCAACAAGCAAAAAAAGTAAAAGAAAAACCTGAAAAATCAGACTAGTTAAGCGAACATTGATTGCGTGGGCGGTGATAAAAACTAATTCTAATTAAGTTTTCGAACTTCATATAAGAACCTGACCCATGATGTACATATATCTGTCACTATAAACTAAGTACTATCCCACACAAGAAAAATACGGTCAAATTAACAATAAGTACTGTATAGTGTGGAAAAGGCAATTCATCCTGTAGACCGGTTTCGGCAAATTCTGGCCAGTACGTGATGAGTTCCCAATAAGAACGAAACCTATCTATTGGATGAATTACCTTTTCCGAACTAACAAATGTATGTACATAATGGATCAGGTGTGTATATCAAGATCGCAACCTTGATTAACAGTAATCAGACTAGTTGTCCTACACATGATCAAATCTAAGCTTATAATGTGCATATATGAAAGATTCCAATTTGCAGATGCGTTTTTTTACAAATAAACCGGCTATTATCCAAATCAAAACTACACTTTATTATTTATCGTTTTTTTCTGAAAAAATATATTGTGTAATATACAGTAATTCATTTCACTATATATATATATATATATATATATATATATATATATAGTATATATATATATATATATATATATATATATATATATATATATATATATATATATATATATATATAAATATATATATTCTTATAATTAGGAAAACACAAATAACAAAGTGGATAAAGGCCATTTATTTCTTGAATACTTATCATTTCTTATACAATCATGCATATTTATACATTTTGGGTTTTCAATTGATTATGCTAGTGGTAACAAATCTGACTCATTTTTACTGCTGTTTCTTGTTTTGACTAGTTGCAAGTGTATGTTTCTATAATTAAACGAACATTGGTTCCGCGGGTGGTGATAACAATTATTATAATCAAGGTTGCGGTCTTGATATAAACACCTGACCCATTAATTACTTACATATGTCAGTATAAACTAAGAATTGTATAGTTAAATTATTATTTTCCCTTTCATGCAATTCTTTGCAGTGATGATTTTATATCCAACATTCCTAACTAAAATAACACCACGACGAAAATTTTACACAGCGGAATGAATCCCCAAAGTGCGTATAAAAAATAGAAAATAAGGCGATTAGTGGTATTTTTCGCCTAATTGATCCATGATTACATTGCTTGAATAAATTCTCAAATTTAAAAATACATGCATTCAGGAACGTTGGTTTTCTAACCTTTACATACTCAATATTTTGATGTAAGCACGTGTAATTACTTACATATGTCAGTATAAATTATGAATTGTATAGTGTAGAAAAGACAATTCATTCAGTAGACCGGTTTCGTCCTTATTGGGAACTCATCATGTACTGGCCAGAAATTGCCGCGAAAAAGCCACGAACATGGGCTTGTCTGCTTCAGAATCTGGAACCAAGTTACAGTAGTTGGTATTTAACTGAAAATTGTGTGTAGTGTAATGTGCGGCAGGGTAGCTCAGTGGTTAGAGCACCAGATTCCGAAGCAGACGTGCCCAGGTTCGTATCCTGATGGTAATTCTTGGCTATAAGATGATGAGTTCTCAATAAGAACTAACCATCTACTGGATGAATTGCCTTTCACACTATATACAATTCCGGCTTATACTGACATATGTAAGCAATTAATGGTCAGGTGTTTACATCAAGACCGCAACCTGATTATAATAATTGTATGCGTTTGTGCTTGTGTGTATGCGTGTTTGCATGTAAATGTCATTCTCGCAGTATTGCAAAGTGATGTCTGAGATCTGGTCATTATTGTTTTGATAGCTTGAGAATTAACCATTTGTGCGCATTGTTCACTGTTACATATACAAGTGCTATTTTTCCCAGTATAGCTGATCGTTTCACCTTGTTGCGCAAAGTTGTTGTTTTCACATGGTAACAGCGCCAGTGTGGATTGCATTGTTAAACGCTCACAAACAAACAGTATTTAAACGCTCACATTATTTGGAGACTTCTGTCATCGTATGCGCCTCTGTTATTTCCACTTCCGTTTGTTGCCAATCCGATTGTACGTTTGTTGATTCTAGTCGAGGGCCTGTTTGTTCTTGGCTGGATACTAGCAGATTATTGTTAAAATTTGTTATTCTTGGCCAGTCGATAAGAATATCATGTTGATGAAACTTTTGAATATTAAGGTCAGGTGCTTGCTGTTTTATGTAAAGTGCTTCATAGATAAATAATAATTTTTCTGATTTTGCTTTATGTAGAATTGTGAAATTGATCGAATTGACAGGGTGCCCCGTTGCCAATATATGATCGGAAATAGCTTATTTTCCTGACGGTGGCAAGCCTTTGTTAATCAATTTCTGTGGATATATATATATATATATATATATATATATATATATATATATATATATGAAAGTATTGTGAAAAAATATATACATACGAGTATAAACTAAGCGTTGCATTTGGCACAAAAGTTAATTTGTCTCGCAGTATGCGACTCTACACATTGCACCAATCCTGCCGCATAACTCATGCATTTTCAACTCATATGTCAACTTATGGTTTTGTCTGGTCTATCCATCAGGTGGAACCAATTAAGAATCTCTTAAAGCACGAAATTTTTTTGTAACTTCGCCCAATCTTTCTTTACGCGACATGCACCATGACACTTAGGGAAGTTATATTTTATTTAAGTATCATTACAGATTTTCTTATTTTATATATGTAATCTGTATGAAATAAACTTTTCTTTACATAGCAAAAGCAATTCATCCAATTAACCGGTTGCGTCCTTTTTCGAAATTCATCAAGTACGTTCTTGAATTTGCCGCGGATGGGGCTGGCATTGGAGCACATTTATTTCTAAGTATTGGACTCGTTACACTGCGCACCTTCTGTCGTATAATACATGGAATATTATGTTATATACCAATTTAAGTCGTTGGTTAGCCTTCCTTCAGATGAAACCTATTAAGTATTTCCAAAGACCCAAAGATCTAACAATATACGTCATGAGATTAGGAGAAATTATAATGAGTTGAAATCTAATTCGAAGATTTCGGTTATATATATGCTGTCTGTTAAACCTAACTAGTGCATCAAGTGAAAAGGTAATTCTTTCAGTAGACGTGTGTCCAACTTATCTGGAACTCGTCAATTACTGTCTTGAATTAGACGAGCTCGATGCTTGGAACAGGGTAAATTTGATTTAGAATCTGAGATTCTATTCACTGCACCACCCGTATAGCGCAATGCACAAAATCTGGAGTATATATATGAACTGATGTCTTTGGTTAGCCCTTCCATTATGCGAACCTATTTGAAATCATTTACGAACTGAGGTTCTAGTTAACATCACTCAATCTACCATCATTCAACAAACTTCAGGCCAAAAGGCGAAGTCAAATTTACTTGAATTTTAATGCTTTTGATAACATATGTATGTTGTCAGTATAAATTAACAATTGTATCAGGTTGCATAGGAAATTCAACAATTGGACTGGTTTTGTGCTTAATGGTAGCTCATCGAGTATAGTCCAGTATATGCCACTTTCAGGGCTCAGAATGAGGTACTTTACTTTACTTTACTGCGGCTGACTCCTTTTGGAGGATAAGCCGGCTCCATGACATTTCATGGAGTTTCTTGGGAATTTGGTACAAGTGGTGTCCCCTCACCATTCGGCTTTTTGATCGAGGACGCACCTCTAGCCTTTGCACATCCAAGCGCAGTCTGCAAGGCAGCAGTAAGCTGCATGGTTGCCGGTGGCTATTGAGAGCTCATTCGCCATTTGGAAGTACGGGGTACTGTCCAGGAGTCCATGTAATCCTGTGGCTGTTGAACCCTTTTGTGGCGGGGAACACACGCCGAGTCATGGTGCCGTCTTCGGGCTCATGTGGTATTTTATAGGAGATCCGATTTCCGGTCGGAAATCCACCACGCCCTGGTGACACCACCGCCGCAGCCCCGTTAGCCCATGTACGATCGGCCATCTAGACATGGTTGAATGAGGTGCATTCCCTTGGGAGTCTGAGACTTTATTCAATAATCTATCCCTTTGTTTATGGCGAGACTTCACTCTAAGTGGAACCTATTTACATCCTCTGACGGCCTGGTGTTCTGACTAGCCAATCGCGGTCATCATACGACAAACACAATGTCAGTTAGGGAGGTTATAATGCATTTAACCTTAACGCTAGGATTTTAATGACATTGCTTCGGTTAGAAAAAGTAATTCATCTAGTTGTCTGAATGCATCATTTTCAAGAACTCGTCAATTTCTGTCCAGAATTTGACGCGGACGTAACTCAAACCTGGGCACATTTACGATGATGCCCATGACTCTATTCACTGCGTCGACCCTGCCGCATACTACACGAAATTTTAAATCAAATACAAATTTATGTTGCTAGCTAGTCTTTCCTTTAGGTGGAACGTATTTGGAATTTCTTAGGAGCTGTACTTCTGACTAGCCACATTCGATCTCTCATAATACAACGGACATCTGCCATTTGGCGAAGCTATATTGAATCGAAGCATAATTGCAAGATTTTAGTCATATATATCTAGTGTGTATAATCTAAATATTACATCAGGTAGCGTGAGAACTTCATCCAGTCGACCGGTTCCCTACATATTTAAAACTCGTTAAGTACGATCTACATTACTTCGTGGAATTAGGATTGAACTCGGGAGCATTTGTTTCTGAGTCTATGAATATGAGCACTGCGCCAATTACTCCGTATAGTAAATATAATGTTAAATTATAAATTAACATATGATTATTAACTTATTTGGAATCATGAAATATATCAGGTTCTAACTAGCCATACTACAATCTGTTTTATGAATCAGACAAATAGCAGGTTTGAGAATTTATGATGAATTGAAATAATACGAGAGTATTTTGATTAAATATGTCGTCAGTATAAGCGCAAAAAATTAATCAGGTAATAAGTTCAATTCATCTAGTAATCCGTTTCATAATTTGCCGTGTATAGGGCTTGAAATTTGACATATTTGCTTCAAGGTTTTGGATTCTAACCATTGAGCCAACTTGCCGCATACTATACGAAATGTTATGTCATTCATAATCTAATGAGTTTTTTAACCTTTCCATAAAGTGACACCTATTTGAAATCTCGTTAGATTTGAATGACAAAGTAGTCACCTATTTTTCCTTATATAATAGACATATGTATATATATATATATATGAGAAGAAAATATTATATATATATATATAAATATATAAATATATATATATATATATATATAAACCAAGACATAATGCTTTAAATAATATTTCGGTCGTTGGTTTTATAGTACTTACTGTAAAATTAATAGGTTATGATGATGAAAATTATTATTATTATTACTACTATCATTAATAGCAGCAATAGTAGTAGTGCTGGTAATTTATATTGAATAATATATGATAATTATAATATTAATTCGAAGGAAATATTATTATCTGTTTAAGTATTAGAAATAGTATTAGTAACTAATAGCCCTTAGTAGCTAATAATGTTAGTGCATTATTAATTCCTTCCCAAGACAGTTGAGGAGTTGCTGACTTAAGGAGAGTACTGACTAAGGTACACGTAATATTTTCAACTAAGGTATTTACTGGAAACAGTCATTTTCTGTTCACAACAATGGTCAAGTAATTATGCTATATCAAGTTTCGTATAACAAATTTTATCTACGTAAACATATTGAAATGTTCACTTGTATTGAGCCCGATACTCCTTGTAATAAGCAGGCGCATGTACTACAAATGCCGACATGAAAATGTCTAATTGCCCGCGCGCATGAGTTGCGTACTCGATGTTCATATTTATATACTCCGGGATTTCGTCTTAAATTCAATATTTATTTCTAAGTTATGTAGGACTAAAATATTTGAAAAATATATATTATATTCAACTATGACATTATTATCATGAAAATATATCAACTAATTCCAAACAAGTCAAGAGGGCAAAGCTTTTTTTGAAAAATTAGAGTTCAGAAAACTTGCTTTTCTCAATTTTATAGACGCTAAGTCTATTAAAAATCATACTTGCTTTAATCTTGGAACGTCGGCAAAGTGTTAAACAAGAAGTCTGCTTGAATTTTGACATATTTAAAACTTTGTTTGAAAATTATATTACTGCTGCTCCATTATTCTGACGTAAAGGTAATTATGCAATCTAATTTCGCCATACCGCTAGAAAAAATCTATAGCCCGTTAGATACTGTTTGCTACGGAGAACTATGTATGTATGTACTAGGTGTTGCGAACCTAGTAAAAAGTTAGTTCAATTGTGACCAGAAGGATAAACCAAAGACAGCATGAACGGAAAGTATAATCGGATGCAAATTCTTTTGATGCTCACTGGCGTCTCATCAGTAGGAGCCGGTATTACGCCCTTTACCCACTATATATTTTGGTGAGGAATGTGGGATACTAGGACGGAACAATGTCCTAGATAAATGTGTAAACCTGCACTAGTAAATCTAACATCATATAAAGTCTCGACAAAGCGACTTCAACTCTAACTCTATATAATATATACAGTGTCTGTAAAGGATACCAACACTATGGCCATTGTGTCAGTACGCGATACCAACATGAGGGTACCGAAAAGGTAGATGGTACTAACACCCTAGTTGCCAAGTTGGTACATGGTACCAACCTAATAGATTTCAACATATGCTATAGTTTAACAATAACTGATTGCGCGGGTGGTAGTATCAATTTTCTAAAACAAGTTTGCTAGTTTCAAGTAAACACCAATCCCATTGAATTAAACCAGTCGTCGAACAACATAACTACCGCCAGCCGCAACGCACTGAAGCGTTTCGACCTTCCATTGTCATCATCAGAGTACGACGGTAACCTGACTAACGAGGATCAAACCGCATTGAATATATATGGAAATCAAATTTAGATATGCGGCTCTCACATCTAGCAGTCTCGCATACATTGAACTTGCCTGGAAATGTCGGCTGCACAATTTCTATGCAGTCATGAACAATGACTGTTTCAGCTTTCGCCACATATACATATATAGGCAAAATAATTTAACAATAATTGATTCCGCGTGTGGTGATATCAATTCTTTGAATCACTTTTGCGAGCTTGAAGTAAACACCAATCCCATTGTACATAATCAGTCGTCGAACAACACAACAAAAATACCGCCAGCCGCAACGCACTGATGCGTTTCGAACTACCATGATCATCTTTACCTGATTTTCGATTGCACCTAAATACGACATTTAAATCCACTGTCATTATGATTTTGAGATATTTCCTGGCCCAATTACGGAGTCCTTTTTCAATGCCGAACACATCGGCTTAACACACTTAGTTGAGCCAATCAATATGTCAAGTGGAAATATTAATTTAAACCGCCTCATTTATACTCTTCTGATTTAGACTTTAAGCACAACGGCATTGGTGCTGGCTCCGTAATTGGAGCCTGAAATATCTGCAAAAATCATGATGATAGTGGATTCAAATATTCGGTACGCAATCCGAAAAATCAGGTAAATTGTTTATTTCAGTCTCACAACATGTTTTTATACCATGATCATCATCAGAGTACGATGGCAAACTGACTATCGAGGATCAAACTGCATTGAATATATATGTAAATCAAATTTAAATATGCGACTCTCACCTCTAGCAGTCTCGCATACATTGAACTTGACTGGAAATGTCGGCTGCACAATTACGTTGCAGTCACGAACAAAAACTGTTTGCGGTTTAGTCTCGCAAATTAGTGACAAATTAGTTAAATTGGTACCAGAAGGATAAAACAAAGACAGCATGAACGGAAAGTATAATCTTATGTACATACTTTTCATGCTCACTCGCGGTATTATGCCCTTTAACCACTATATATTTGGATGAGGAATGTGGGATACTAGGACTGTACAATCTCCTAGAAAAATGTGTAAACTTGCAGTAATATAGCCAAATTAATATAAAGAGTCGACAATGTAACATCACCGCTAACTCACACTATATCATACATAAACTGCGTCTGTAAAGGATACCAACATTATGGCTATTGTCTCAGTACACGATACCAACTGGTAAGACGTCAGTAAGCATGAAACGAATGTGCTTGAGATTATACTTACCATTCAAGCTGTCTTTGTTTTATTCTTCTGGTCAAAATTGATCTAATTTGTTACTAGGTTTGCAAAAAAAATCATACTTGCATATATATTAGTTCTCCGCAACAAAAATTATGTAACTGTTATATACTGAATTCAATGATGGCATGCTTACCGCGAAATGTGATAACTGATATCGATCAAGGCCAGAATTTATGGATTTACTGGAGTAACAGATGTTCAGAAATAGTTGTAATTCTCAATTTCGATGAACGACAGCATGTGTTGAAATACATCATGTTGGTAACATGTACGAACTCGGCAACTATGGTGTTAGCACCATGTACCTCTTCGGTAAATATAATGTTGGTATCGGGTACTGACACAATTGCCGGAGTGTTGGGATCCTTTACAGAATCGGCATATATTGCATAGAGTTAGCGCTGATGTCGCTTTGTCGAGACTTTATATGATGTTAGATATAATACAGCAGGTTTACACATTCGTCTGGGACATTTTACCGTCCTAGTATCCCCCATTCCTCACCCAAATATATAGTGGGTAATGGGCGTAATACCGGCTCCTACTGACGAGACGTCAGTGAGCATAAAAAGTATGTGCATGAGATTATACTTTCCGTTCCTGCTGTCTTTGGTGTATCCTTCTAGTCACAATTGAACTAATTTGTTACTAGGTTCGTAACACCTAGTACATACTTGCATATATATTAGTTCTCCGCAACAAACATTATGTAACTGTTATATACTGAATTCAATGATGGCATGCTTACCGCGAAATGTGATAACTGATATCGATCAAGGCCAGAATGTATGGATTTACTGGAGTAACAGATGTTCAGATATAGTTGTAATTCTCAATTTCGGTGAATTATAGCATACATTGAAATCCATCACATTGGTACAATATATTGACTTGGCAACTATAGTGTTAGTACCATTTACCTTTTCGGTAATATAATGTTTGTATCGGTTATTGACACAATAGCCATAGTGTTAGTATCCTTTACAGACTGGGTATATATATTATATAGAGTGAGTTAGCGTTGAAATCGCATTGTCGAAACTTTATATGATGTTAAATTTACTACTGCAGGTTTACACATTCATCTAGGAGATTGTATCGTTTCAATATCCCACATTCCACATACAAATATGTAGTGATTAAAGGGCGTAGTACCGGCTCCTACTGATGAGACGCCAGTAAGCACGAAACGAATGTGCATGAGATTATACTTTCGGTTCATGCTGTCTCTGGTTTATCCTTCTGGTCACAATTGAACTAATTTTTACTAGGTTCGCAACAACTAATACATACTTGAATATCTATAGCCTGTTTTACGCTTGAACTAATATTTTACTATGCAACAAAGCCTAGCACATAATCGCGATAATGAAAGTTGCCCCTAACATTGAATTCAAACGTAAATAAAAGATTGCTAGTTTACTTTAATCAATTATATATATACATGTGTCAGTGTGAACTAAGTATTGTATTGTGTGGAAAAGCAGTTCATCCAGCATACTGTTTGATAGTTTACCGAAACTTTTGGCATTTTAATGCTTAAATTTGAACCAAAATCTTTTTTTAAAGTTTGCTTGTGTCTATCTTCCTATATGTGTGTGCGTGTTTCTTTGCGTACATTTTTATTGTTTCTCTCAGGTTTTATCTCAGTCAAGCTCTGAATACTTTGTGTTCTTTCGAATTGGCGCTTCTCCTGCAGTTTGGCTGCTGCTTCCATTAGGTAGCGCAGTGAGCAACCTACCTGTACTTCTGCTGCGCTGTTGCTCAGATGAGTGGTGGCGTTCTCATATTCGTCGATTGGCCAATGCTCTAAAGAACACTGCGCGGTACCAGTATAGAAAAGAAATATTCACTTTCAATCCTGACGAATTTGTCATGGTATCGTTTCTCAGTGTTGTACTTTTTTTCATTTTATTTCGTTTATGGTGAATGTAACGCCAAGTTAAATTCAAAGTTTTCCTTAACAGAATAAACTTAAGAAATATGTTTAAATCTTTTTATTCAACTTTAGATCTTTAAATCGTTAATAAATTAAGTGATTCTTAGAATGGCTTATCAGAACAATTTCCATCCGATTTCGCTTCATGGATAGGGAAAATAGAACCCTCTCAATCCATTGAGCTTTCCGTTTATCAACTTTTCTATCTAAATGTCAAAGAATTTCCAGAAATATTTTGGTAAAAGTTTCTACCAGATTAGCTAGACTAATTTTGAATTCATAAATGTATGATCTTCTGAAGTAATTAGAATATTATGAATTGCCTTCTAATATGTTCTGAATAGATAAAGTAACGAAAATTTACAATTATTTGCGTACCTATTTACCAGATTGTTTAAATGGCCATGCGAATCTCCGTATAAACAATCCTTTTATATTTAGTCAAGTGTGCACTCGTTCGCGATTTCTGGTTACTCATCACTAGAAGCCAGTAACACGGCCCAATCCAAAGTTTTTTTATGTCCTAATTTGTGTAAATAATCGATAGTGTAGTCTCTTAGGCGTGCATTTATTAAATTTGCATGAAGTAATAAACTGCGTAACACTATAACATACAAAAAATGAATATACAGGATTAGTTGCAATGGATGTATTACAAACTCAATGCTTGCAGAGAATTGAGTCCATTGTTGTTTGGATAGATGTAAAATATTTTGTTAATATTGGATAACAGATCATCTTAACATTTCAATAAATTTAAATAATTACGTTAGCTCTACATGTGCATAAACGTTAAGTGGTTTTTGTCGTACAACTCTAGGTTAATTTTGTTTATTCCGTTATTTTTTCTATTTGGAAATATTCAGGCAGCATTTTCACGTAAGTTCTTTTAATGCATCATTGCTTCAAACATAATCAGATTTAGGTAAGTGATAGCTGCCTTTTAATTAGGCTCATTTAAATGACATTTCACTGCATCTGTTGGACAGGCGTGTGTCATCTATTTGTGTAATATTTTGTTTCGTGAAATGCATCTGATGAAGATCTTCGGTAATGAAGATCGAAATATTATGGTAAAAGAAAATTACTGGAACAATGAAAGCTGCGTTAGTCAAAACGCAGATCAGGTAATTTGTGTAATAGTCTGTAAATTTCAATATTTATCGACAAATGTATTCACATATAAGTTCAAAGTAAACTATATGAAACACAGTCATATTTCGTCAATTTCTTCCTGCATATGTCAGATGTAAACACCAGATTTGAGAATGCCATGTTAATTATGTATATTTTAAATCATTAGAATATTTTTCAGAGATTTATTTTTTTTAATGTAATTTATGCTCAATAAGGCTGAGGAAAACCTTAAAGAAAGAGACCAAAAGGTTAAAACTATTATTACTAATAAAAGTAATTCAGAGAAAATAAAGAATTTCAAAACTAATATATGATTTAAACAAATGTCTTGCTTGTAGAAAGATTAGTTACCGTGGAATGGAAAGACAACTGTTTATGCAGAAATACTGTTTGTTGCGAAGAACTAATATATATGCAAGTATGTATTAGGTGTAGCGAACCTAGTAACAAATTAGTTCAGTAGTGACCAGAAGGATAAACCAAAGGCAGCATGAACGGAGAGTATAATCTCATGCACATTCGTTTCGTGCTTACTGGCGACTCATCAGTAGGAGCCGGTATTACGCCCTTTAACCACTATATATTTGGTAGAAGAATGTGGAATAATAGGACGGTACAATCTCCTAGACGAATGTGTAAACCTGCAATAGTGAAGCTAACATCATCTAAAGTCAACGACAATGCGACTTCAATGCTAACTCACACTATATAATATATATACCGAGTCTGTAAAGGATACTAACACTATGGCTATTGTGTTAGTAACTGATACCTCTTTTGAAATCGATGAGTACTGGATACTAACACTATGGTTTCCGAGTCGGTACATGATACCAACCTGATGGATTTCAATTTATGCTAAAGTTACTAGGTTCGCAACACCTAATACATACTTGTTTATACAGAAATTTTTAAAATAGATTTCAATTAAAATTAGAGTATCAAGTTAGTAAATACAATTAAACGACCTTTGGTTGCGTGGCGGTGATAACAATTACAATAATCAAGGTTGCAATCTTGATATAAACACCTGACCCATTAATAACTTACATATGTCATTATAAACTAAGAATTTTATAGTGTAGAAAAGGGGAATTCATCCAGTAGACCGGTTTCGTTCTTATTGGGAACTCATCGCGTACTGGCCAGAATTTGCCGCTGTCAGGACTCGAGCTTAGACACGTCTGCTTCAGAATCTGTTGCTCTAACCACTGAGCCACTGTACCGCAATAAAATTTTTATTAAATAAAAATACGTGCAACATTTTTCATGTGTGTTATCCGAAATAATCTTATTTTATCCGATTTGAAAACCCAAATTTCGCCCTTTTTGTATGATTAATTACGCACGCTGATGATTTATATAGGAGGAGTGGGCGCATAAACCAAACGCATGCACAGTTGCGCAATTTACCTATGTTTATTCCATTCATATACAAAAATTTGTTATTTATTTCGCCACGGATAAACATCTTGCAACTCATAGCTTTTTTAATGCGTAACTCTTTTTCGTTCTTTTTCTATTATCTGAATTTATTTTTAGGTGCATTCATCGTGAAGACTTGCGTAATTTAAATGTTATCCTGTAGGCGAATCGTAATCTGATTGTCAGGTAAAAACATATTGGATTTTTTTAATCAAAATCTACAATTACACCTCATTTTTAGTTTTAAGTTTAAAAAGTCACAATTATGTTCTCGCAATTTTTCCGAAATTATTTTTAAATCATATTCCTTTAGGCAAAAAGAATTCAAGAAAAATAGTTTATAGGTAAAGCAAGTATTACTTTTTTTATTTTTGCTTGTGTAAAGAAACGTGAAAATAATGCTGTTTTAGCCAACCCGGAAACTTCATCTGAGGCACGATGAATAAGATGCAACATTTTCCAGTTGTGCACCATCATTATGTTGTAGGATGTCTTGTAGTTATAATAATAGCTTTTGCGGGGTAGCTGTCTATTTAGTAATGATTTCCTACATGTTCATTGTGGTTGTTATCCACACCCGTACCTTTATCAGGCCCTGACATTTTCCGAAAGGTGAAGTAAGAAAACTCATCCATTTTCAGACGTTCATTGCAAGTGGTGTTGCTAAGCATGAATCAATTCACAGTTAAACAAAACGGACCGTGCTCTAGACGGCAACAAAATGATATAGTATCAACACAATTGTATGTCTTATACTCAAGTAATTATCAGGAACACAAACGTCTGAATCGTGATGAATACATTTAAATAATTGAAAATATCTGGGGATATAAATCCAGATGGATTAGAAATTTAGTTTAAAGTCACTGGTAAATATTGTCACTGATAATTGATGGATAAAAATTGTGTAAAAACAGTCTTGAAAAAATATCACAAATAATTATTTCACTGTTTGCTAGGTTTTAAATGATTTAATTATAATAATCCATTGAACTCTGATGTCCTGATGCTTAGAATCATATCTGAACAGTAATTAATGGTGTAAATTGAAATTAATGCAAAGAAAGACACTAAATCCACATGGGCACTACAATACACTGCATGTTACCTGCGTATTGCGCGCGGGTGTGTATATTTATTAAACAAAACCATATTAATTACAATTAAATTTGCAGTTCAAGAAATCTCAATTAAAACTGCTTGAAACTAACAGAGATTGTTTCTAAAATCACAGTTAAGAGAAATATTGTGTAAAAACAGAGTTAGATTATTTGACCTTAAAGAGTACTATATTTGTCAAAATAGAACATCGTTGGGTTGTAACGCGGAGCCGCGTGTTACAATGTTACTGCCTAACTTTTTTCGGCTAACATAAGTTTGGCCTTTCTTATTAATTCCTAATGCCTAACAGATTTCCTGCGTTTCCATTCGATTTGAAATATGCGTTTTATAGGCAATGTGCTTTGACTCTTGGTAATTACTGTCGTTTTGCTCGGCCTAGATAAGTCAATCGACAAATTAAGCATTCTTGTAGACTTCAAATTAACGCCTATCGTGCTTTGTATCAGTTGAATCAAATTAGAAAAGTAATCACAGCTTTATGGTCTGACGCGTTTTGAAATTATCTCTTAAACATCAGAACCCACCGACAATTCAAATAATCCGAACAAAACCACAATGATATTAAACTGTGTTAAAATCGTAAATTAATCTTTCACCCATATTTGTTTCACATAGCGCAATCACGATCATAACCTTTATGCAGCTTTTTTTCACATTCGTATAAAAATAACGTTTAAGCAAGTTATGATTGCTCCACTTGATCTACTCAAGTCAGGTTTCAGACAATCTCAGCTGCGAAACATGAAATTTTAACACTCCTCATTACGAGTTAATGAAGGTGGTTTGTTACTTTTTGGGTCTGGTTTAATTAAATTGCTATTTTTCTGTTTATATATATATATATATATATATATATATATATTTGCAGAGTTATACATTTTTATGTAACATAAATGAGGGCGCCGGTTTAAGCTGGCTCAGAGCGAGTATCTTGGAATTTGGAATTCGTGATTTTTATTTTCTAATGGATCCATGCTTCCGACGAATTATAAAATAGAAAGCATTGTTATTAGAAAGTTACTTAATAGAACATGTTTAGATTTTGCCTCTTCTTAAGTTTGCACAGAACAATGATTACTTAATTGTAGACTTGTTGACTTTAGCATGCTCTAAGGATTTATACGGGTTGGTTTCTACTAATTTATTTTTGTTTTTTTGTATCTAAACCACTCTTCCTCGTGATATTGACGGTATTTAATGTCGCGTCTTTTAAATTCTTTAGCATCGTTATTGGTCCTTTTTTATCTCTTCCATCCGATTCGGTTGCATTCGTCTGCCCTGCCTTTCTAACCACCGTCCTCATTGTATCATTTAACTTTTCGTTATCAAACTTGTTTTGCTTTACTTTAACCGATTTCCCATATAGATACGCCCATACTCCGTAGACGTACACACATTTAAAAACATTCAGTTAACCTATGATACTTTTAGTTTATGTAATTTAATTAGGACCGACATTGTGAGATCCGATTTTTTTCCCAGCCAATAGATTTTATTATATTGTCTTCTGCATATTACTTAATTGTTACATTTAACTTGCATATTAATTTTTTTCACCTACTTTGTCATCATTGTATGATCCCCTGAAATATTGCCTAATGTTAGTTTGAGTTTTTCAATAAAATTTTCCAATATTTATACGTTAATTTACAGGAGCTGTTAAACAAATAAGCTATCAAAGAAATATAAATCTACGGAATTCGTATTCGATCCAGTAAATATATATACTTTTCATCACCAACACATATAACAATAAAACAGTCTTTAGAAACTTCACCGCCATGTAACCATGGGAAGATTGAAAATAAAAATAAACAAAACCAATATTACCAGTAATGTTTAATCTATTGAGAACAATGACAAAAATAATTCATTTTACGAATTAATTAATGGAGTGTGATTTAAGAATGGGAAGATCTTCCATAGGTAACGATATGTATCTAGGTACACTACACTGCAGCATTATTGCCAAGTCAGCTTTAAGGAGAGGCGACATCGGTCAGAATGCTTCTTTGCTGATTTCACAGTATTGCTTTATAGACACGACTGACCCTCGCATTTAACTCTTTAAAATTAAGGAAAGAATGTTAAAATGATGATTCCACTAGAGATCAGAAACCAGATTTTCATTGGGTTCAGTTTGATGCAATAACGCAAACGGTTTCCAACCAAGAAACCTGAAGCGTACGTAAACCTCATCCTGGTAAACAAAAGTGTTCTACACTCCCAAATTTGATTGTAGCTGAGTGTTAGCTACATAAAAATTTTGCATGGTTTGTCATCGCACTGCGAAAAAATACTGTCCACGCAATTTCAATGTTAAGTTTACTCAACTATTGTTTTGTTTGGCAATCGACTAGAAGACTTCACCTTATGTTTGTTTTAAATTACTTACGCAATTTTAAAGGTTGTTTCAGGTTTAGTGCGCTCATATTTAGATTAATTACCAGTCAGAACAAAGGGCATACGTCTAGGTGATTACGAATTTGATCTTGTTGACTTATTCGTATCTTTCTTGACTTATAAGACCAAAATTACTAAATTTATGCTCAATAGGAGACATATTATGGATATCATTATGAAGCCAATATAAATTGCAAATGTTCAGCAGACTTCAATTTCCTCATCTACATCTTCATCATTTTCTTTATTTTCTCTTCTTCTTCATTTCCTTCTTATACTCCTGCATTATTTTATTATTCTTGCTCTTTTTTCCTTTTCGTTATTTCCCAGTCTTCTTCATTTACTTGCTCTTCTTACTTTCTTATTATTTATTATCATTTCAGCCTTGTAACATCTTTTTCTTTCTTATATTTATCCCTTTTAGTCTTATCTTTACACATCACATTTTCCTTCATCTTATCTTCTTATTTGTTTTTGTGTCCTTCTTTTTCTTTCTACTCTTATTCATATATTTTTCTTCATTGTCTTCGCTTTTATGATTTCATTACACAATTTCTTTCTCTTTTTCTTCATTTTCTACCACTTATTTTTCAAATTTTCTTCTTAATTATCTTTAATCTTTTTCTGGTGTTTGCTTATGTTTTTTCTTCTTTTTATTCTTCTTCTTTAATTCTTCTTTTTGATTGATTTCAATTTATTTTATTATTTGTCTTCTTTTTTCATTTCTCAGTTTCATATGTATTTTTATTTTTATACTTCTTATTCTTCTCTTTCCTCTTCTTCTTTTATATTTAACCTTGTCATTCTTTTCTCTATTTGTCAGCATTTGATGAATAATTGTTAATAATATTGACTTCAAATATTATTTATCAATGCACATGCATAAATTTTCTAGATTCTATGGAATAACAGGTGTTCAGAAGTAGCTTTAATTTTCAAATTTATTAAAATTCAATATATCTTTAAATCTATCTTGTTGGTGGTATATACCGACTGGGCATTCATAGTAGTGGTACCATTTACCTGCATAGTATATATGATATATAGTGAGTTAGCTTTGATGTCGCATTGTTAAAGGCTTTATATGAAGTCTGCTTGAATATAAATTTGTATAGTAGATTTAATCTGCAAATTGACTCATATTTCTCGACCAGATATAAAATGAGTATTATGCGTAGTACCGGCACCAACTGATGAGCACGAAACGAAATGTTAAATTAGATTGTACCATTCGTTTATGCTAACTAGTTTTTCCTTCTGGTTCCATTTGAACCATTTTTGTATTAGATACTCAATAACCAATACTTAATTGCATATATATTAAATCTGCGCAGCAAGCAATATATGTCGAATACATGCATAATTTGTCGATAAACTTACGTATGCTGATCGACCAGACAGTTTCTAACTAACGTAAAAGAACCTTTTGATTTCAACTACTGTTTCAAATCTATTTTGGAATACACGCCTGAATTTGCTCTTCATGGTAAATACAAATTTCAATAACAGAAATAAATTAGCAATTTATGAATCGCTGTGGAAAAACATATGGCAGCGTAATTTATGTAACAAGAAGAAGCGTTGGAACAAGATTTTCCACTCTTCTTTTTTCTAATTTTCGAGACTTAATTTCCAGTCCCATCTACAGGGTTGACACAATACGCACAGGAAAAAACAACTTCTGGCAAATGTGGTATCTTCATTCAAGACAGGTCTATTTATATTTATTTTAATTCCTAAAGTATTTTTTATTGTCTCTACTTTAGTAAATAAAGTATTTTAGGAATTAAAATAAATATAACTATATCTGTCTTGAATGAGGACACCACATTTGCCACAAGTCTTGTATTATTCCTGTGCGTAAATGACTATCATCAGGATCCCGATTCGAGATAGCAAGAACAAAAAATACAACCTGATCAAAGCATACGTTTCGCGCATAAGGGCTATTTATAATTATTAGAAAGCACTATGTTCAATACCTATTTCATACTTTATTTAACTCAAGTTTGCGAGCTTGATACGAACACCAATCCTATTATACATGTATTTGTCAGTTGAAATCTAGCCTCGTATAGTGAAAAAAGGCAATTCCTCCAATAGACCGGTTAGGAACTCTTCATGTACCGTCCGTGGACAGGGCTCAATCGTGGGCACATATGCTTCGGAGTTTCAGACTAACCACTGAGCTACACTGCCGCGCTTGAATTAAATAACTGCTATTATCGCCCTCGCAATCAAAGACTGTTTAACTCTACTTCGCACTGTGTTAATTTATGAGGGACATTTGGGTGTTATAAATTCATTTATGCATGCGTTTAAATGAAAAATTCCGTCTAATTCAAACATTCATTTAAAGTTCTGATTCAGTCCATACTCAATATATATAATAACCTCTTGCGGTGGTCGCTAAAGTCAGGACGCTGCCTTTATGTATACACACGTCCGGATGTTAAAAGCTTTTGTGTGTTTTTAACGTTTTCGAACTCCGAATCAGTAAGTATTAAGCAAAGGTTAGTAGATGTCATGAATAGGTGTTAGTAATCGTCTCCCATTTCTGTAAATTTTAACTCCCTCACTGCTTTAAAATAAACGAAACACAAGCCAGTGAGATAAGATCTGAATAGAGAACATAAATCACCTCAACTGGTGGTATTTTTGTTATGTTTTTCGATGACTGGTTAAATACAATGGGATTGGTGTTTACTTCAAGCTGACAAACTTGATTTAAAGAACCCATCAACTTATCAAAAGTAAACTGAATATCTAGAAAAGGCTATAACTTCATGTATATTGAGGAGACTATGCGCTAAATCATAGTAAGTTTAGTTAAACATAAAATATAATAAAATATCAACAAATTAACAACATTATTTTCAGTCCCAAACAGTATCTTACTGTTATATATTTAAATGAATGATGTCATGCGTACTGCGAAAAGTGATAACTGATATCAATGAAGGCCAGAATGTATGAATTCTCTGGAGTAACAGGTGTTCAGAAATAGTTGTAATTCTAATTTGTGATAAACTTTAGCATGCGTTGAAATACATTGTGTTAGCACCATGTATTTTTTCGGTACCATAATGTTGGCTTCGTGTACTGACACAATAGCCATAGCGTTGGTACCTTTTACAGACTTTGCAAATATTTTCTATATAGTGAGTTGGCTTTGAAGTCGCATTGTTAAAGACTTTATTTGAAGTAGCTTCACTACTGCAGGTTTACATGTTCGTATGGGCGATTGTACAGTCCTCTTTCCACACGTTCCTCTCCCAAGTATATAATGGATTACGGGGCGTTATACCGGATCTGATTGAAAAGTCGCCAGTAAGCACGAAACGAATGTGCGCGAGATTTTACAATCCGTTCATGCTGTCTTTGATTTATCCTTCTGGTCATAGTTGATCTAGTTTGTTACTATGTACTTACCACCTAATATACAATTGCATATATATATATATATATATATATATATATATATATATATATATATATATATATATATATATATATTAGTTCTCCGCCCCAAACCGTATTTAACACATTAAGAGTTCGGATACGGTTATGATCTCAAAGGAAACTTGCCTCATGATAGATTTTAAATGGTCATTATTCCATAAGGAACCTTTTATTTTCGATTATGAAATATAATTAATTATACACAACAATGAAAACGAGTGACAAATTAAAACTACGAAACCGATAAGATTATGTAATGCAGTACGTTTACGATTTCATAATATCTCTGATCAATGTTTTAAAGATCCTAATGTTACTAATGTTAACAATTTTGAAGGATTTTAATTAATCCTTTCTTTGATATGGTACCTAATTTAAGCTTTTATATAAATCATTACTTTAATCAGCTATTAAATAATATTCATTCCATTATTCCGCCGTTTATTATTTAAAGTCCATCATAACTTCAACAATTTTATCATTTTACTCAGAGTGCATTAGAATTATATTTCGAACACTAATAACTATATTAGCTTAACAAACATTTAATTTCTGTTTGCCAGCCAAATTTTTTACCCTTAACTATGCTAACTATAATTTCTTAGACAGATATTAGCAAAAGGCCATTAATTATACGTTATTTGTCGCGGAGAGCTAAAGTATATTAAATTTTGTAATAGATATTGCATACCTAGTAACAAATTAGTTCAAATAACAGCCGAAGAAAAAAAGCCATGTCAAAAGGAACGAAAAGTTGTGATTCTATGTACACATGCGTTCCGTGCTCCCTTACGACTTACCAGTAGGAGCCGGTAGTAATGAGTAGATAGTTAGCACAAAACGCATATATACATGTGATTATACCTTTCGTTTATATTGACTTAAGTTTATCTTTCTGATAATATTGGAACTAATTTGTAAATAGGTACGAATTACTTCGTACAAAATTGTTACAATTAATTATTTCACACTATATTTCAAATTAGGAAGAAAAACACACTAATAGCAAAGTGAAGAATGGCCATTTATTTCGAGACTAAATACCTTCACTCAACAATCTTTCATTTATATACATCCTGGATTCTCATTTGATTACGCAGGTGGTAACAAATCTAACTCGGTTTTACTTCTATTTCGTGTTTGGACTGATTAGTTAGGTGTGTATGCGTATGTGTCTGTGTGTGTGCCTGATTGCATGTAAAGGTCTTTCTAGATGTATTGAAAAGTGATGTCTGAGATCTGGTCGCTCTTGCGAGAAAGACCTTAATATTAAAATATGCACATACACAGACACATACACATACACACTTACTAATCAGTCCAAAAAGAAAAATAGAAGTAAAACCGAGTCAGATTTTTTACCGCCTGCATAATCAAATGAAAATCCAGGATTTGTAATGAAGTTATTTAGTCTCGAACTAAATGGCCATTCTCCACTTTGTTATTAGTGTTTTTTCTTCCTAAATTGAAATATAATTTGTAATATTCGAAGGCACCATAAAAATTAATTATTTTTCTGGAATGGCTATTACTTTTATTCTGTGGTTATAATAGCTACAAAAAAACATGGTGGATTTAAAAAAGCAACGGTTGATTGTTTACATAAATGAGATTGTAAATTTAAAAACTACCTTAACATCAACTAGAATATATATATATATATATATATATATATATATATATATAAAAGCAATACTATTAATGGTTATTATTGGTCCTAAAAATATACATATTTATTTTCTCATTTATTTATATGTTAAAGTGCTTATTTCTTTCGCGTGATAAATTTAATATATTTTCGAAAAAAACCATTGAATGATCGAGAATTTGTTTTTTGTGAATTTAGGTTCATTTACTTTGTGTATAAACAACAACACAGCTAGTTAAACACTGTTTGTTGGGGAGAACTAATATATATATATATATGTAAGTATGTATTCGGTGTTGCGAACCTAGTAACAAATTAGTTCAGCTGTGACCAGAAGGATAAACCAAGGGCAGCATGAAAGGAAAGTATAATCTCATGCACATGTCACTTTCTTTCAGTTTATGAATTTACATTTGTTTGGCTGGATGAGAACTTACCTAATTTCTTATTCTGTTTGTACTTATTTGCAGAAATTGCGCCATTGTTTGGCTTTATTACGTGTTAACTTGTGAGTGTGAGTGGGATGAGTCTGTATACGAGTATTGTTCATATTCACTGTATAATTAAGTTATGTCTGAGGTCCAGTTACTCTTCTACCGATGGACTGAGCTTTGTACATGTTTCGCTTTTTTAGCTTTTATTTTTTAGAACGTTTTTCTTCATCTGCTGGTTTTCATGTCAAATTGGCGTTAGTATTTTAGTGTTACTGGATTAATTCACATTCACTAAGTCAAATAAAAACCAATTGCATTTATAAATGAAATAATGTAATCTTACAGCTAAACCTAGACCTAAAAAACTAACCATTTATTCACAATAAACGTACTCCCGATTATTATTATTACTGTTAGTAGTAGTAGTAGTAGTAGTAGTAGTAGTAGTAGTAGTAGTAGTAGTAGTAGTAGTAGTAGTAGTAGTAGTAGTAGTAGTAGTAATAATAATAATAATAATAATAATAGTAGTAGTAGTAGTAGTAGTAGTAGTAGTAGTAGTAGTAGTAGTAGTAGTAGTAGTAGTAGTAGTAGCAGTAGTAGTAGCAGTAGTAGTAGTAGTAGTGGTAGTAGTAGTAGTAGTAGTATTAGTAGTATTTATATTATTGTTATATATGTATGTGTGTGTGTTAAATTGTGTAGTCAAACCAAGCTATATACTAAACGTTAGCAGAAATCCAGCTTAATATAATTTCAATAAATAAAAATAGGGCATTGTGATAAAAGCTGGTTTCACAGAAACGCTTCTGGATTAAAGTATCTGATCTATACTGAATATTATGTTGGGAATGAGTCTTAATTTTATGCCTCGATAGTTAATTGTTGTTATTCTGCATCTATGCGATAATCGAACATTTTTTTGTTTTTTTATAGGATAACTTATTTCACACCCATCAAGGATTACCCGCGATGCTGTCCACGAGCTGCGTGTATAGTTTACCTGAGCCGAATTTGTTCGCGCAAACAAATAGCATGAAGATGCAACAGACCGATTTGCATTGCGTATACACCATGTTTGTACCAGTAAGACCCCAGAGACAAAGACAGTCTATTTATCGATCTTCATCCAATTAGTAACATCTGTAACGTTTGTCATGTGGTTATACCAGCAGCGCAATTTCTTGATTCGGAAAGATGAAAATTTAACTTTGTCATGTTCTGGAAAAAAAATTGAATGATTTATTTATAATTTATGCCTGTATTAACTCTTGATTAGACGTTTTATTGCGTGAATGCATATCTTATTTCTCCGCCACTTGCAAGTTTGCTGTTGATCTTATTGTTCATACTTAATTAGTTTTAACGTCATCAAAATTAATTGTTTACGTGAAGATCTTTAATTAAAATTTCGGATAAAAAGTCTGATACTGCAGAAACACCAAATTGCACAACTCTATACTTTGGTAAAATCTCATTGTTCTAATTCTACTAAACAAATAAGATGCCTCGGTTT
The DNA here is from genome assembly GCA_029291075.1 of Eudiplozoon nipponicum. Lineage (NCBI taxonomy): Eukaryota > Metazoa > Platyhelminthes > Monogenea > Mazocraeidea > Diplozoidae > Eudiplozoon > Eudiplozoon nipponicum. Next base: position 6,577 of record JAQBSW010006458.1, on the reverse strand, counting down.
TGAGTACATATATTAATTCAGAAATATGTTCCAGTTTGATTTACATGTAGTATTACGCCCTCGTATTTACTAACAATTTCTGAATCAATTTTATGTGATCTTATTCGCCCAGGCAGTAATTAGTTTACGAGTATAATTTTTCTTTCTATTTATGCAAGTTATGAAAATTTAAAGCTTTATAAATTTAATAACGATATTTCCCATACAATATCTTCCCCTATGACTAGCTCTTGGTTGAACGAGTATATTCTCGAAATTTCAGAATCTTTAATTAAGTTTATGAAGTTTGAATGCACCTCATAAAAAAATTTAACATTTAATACTGGCAGAGCAATTTTCTTTAGAGTGGAAGTAAAAATTTCGTATTCTATTATAGGAATCAGTGATCTAACTTAGGATTCCACTTTCCTTAAACTAAATCTATGAGGTTGCCTAGTTTTAATTTTATTTGTTACCAAACACTAAAACTTACATAACCGAATGCGACCTGTAATACTTGTGATTTCATAAACTATGACAATTGTTGTTTATGCGCCAGGTCAAACTGAATAATTTTCTTGAAGCGTAAACTGCAAAAATCGAAAAACAACTTCTTAATCGGAAGTGTCAGTTTTCTGATTTGCTACAAAATTTATGAAACAAATTATGCTGTTAAAGAAAGTAGAAGGGTATACTTTTTCAACTTTATTTATATCACAACAAGCGCAACTATTTTAGAGTTTTGTCTCCAAATCGAAAGCCTACAGATAAATAATGAATTTTTCAAGTTTACGGAATAAGATAAACTTGCGTTTCTGGAATACGAGGTATTGGAAAAATTTCTCATCAACTTTCAAACTTGTCGTATTTTAAGATAAACTGGTCAATTAACCGCTAATAATTTATCATTTGATTATGTATACCATAATCGGGTGATACTGACAAACCATTTCACAGGTAAGTCATTAACGAGAATTTATCAGTTCACTTCACATTTTAATACGACAACCCAACGAATTTTGCTCTTAAATCTGCAACTAAACTTTAGCTGCATAGAAGGAGCCTGCACAAATTCAGTACAACATTTTCTTTAGTTTGTCATGTCAACTCTTATCTAATAAATTATTGTCCACAGTGTGCAATAAAACAGTTTTGTTTTAATAAAGTAATATCCTAAACCTTATCAAACAAGCAATGTTTCTCCACAGATTTTTAATAATAATAATTTATATATATATATATATATATATATAATTTATTCTTAATTTAGCAGTAATATCTTATTCCAAACTTACAGTAAGGCATAAATAAATTTTAATTTCCAACATTTTCAGATAGTCGAGAAAAATGTGTTTACTGTCTGTATACTATATTTATTCTGAGGTTATATTTTTATATTAAAGATTAAATTCATCTACAACGAAAAGGCGCCTATGATTAATTTATAGATAGCTTCATTGTCTTTCAAATATTTATCTTTTAATTATTATTATTATATTGTATTTTATTATAATTTTATTTGTAATTTGTAAGATTTCTTGTAGAGCCTTCTTTCAGCTCCATCCCTATGCCAGGGGTTAGTGTGCATAACCAAATTTGTTCCTTAGTCTTTCTTATTATATATTTAAATTTAAAATGTAAAAAATGTCTAAATATTGTATCGATATAATCTTCCAATCATATATTGTTATTTTTTTAAATAATCGATTAATTTATTTTTGTAACTTTAAATAAAATATATTCAATTAACAGAATTATATATATATATATATATATATATATATATATTCGACAAAACTTCTATCATCACATTTTAAATAAATCAGCGATGTATTCACATGACAGCATAAAAATGATTATAAAAATATAAGAGGTAGTCTTCTTTTATATGAACTAGTGCTCTTTGCATAATCCATTTAGGTTTATTTGATAGATCTTTTCAACCAAAAATGTATGAATTACAAAAAGGTAAATGCTTTTTACTGGGTCTTTCAGTAATTTCCTTTTTAACTGACAATTTCATGTTTTCTATGGAGTTGTTAAACTCCAGTTATTTTACAGAACACACGAAAGCATCGACAAATGAGCACTCACCTGGAAACTGGCTCTCCTACCACAGTTAATTTCACTACAAAAATTGTATCAGTCTATAAGATCGGATGCTTCACTGCCGATGGTAAATATTTTCTAAATATGACACAAACCCGCTATTATTGAACACAATGACTATGTACTGTCGAATAAGTGTACCGCAAGGGTATTATTAAAATGAAATGTACGACTATCCCTTCAGGTCAACCACTCGTTCCCTGTGATAGAACGGATGTAATTTGCTTGAAATAATATACTTTTGCTCGCTTCGTCTATTAATAGTTCACAACAAAATTCAGATGTACAAATAATGTTTCCAATTATTGAGAAATTTCTTGCAGGAAGTAGCAAAGAAAAGCTAATTGGAAATTCAGGTCTTACGAGATGCCTAATAGGTACCACTTGAAGGAAAGTCCAATAGAAAATGTGCCTCAGTCCGAGTCCAAGTTGAGTAAAATTCTGTCAATTAAGTGACGAGTTTCCAACAATCTAATCTAATCGCTGAATTTCATTTACTGCCTTAAGCAAAGTTTAATGATAACAGGACACTCTGAGGTAGAGGAGTATATATATATATATAGTGAGAGGGTATATATATAGTAGATATATATATATATATATATATATATATATATATATATAAAAGTAGCATAAATATATGCTATTATATATATATGGCTATATATTGGTTATTTTCTAACAGTAACTTTATTCTTACATGCGCAAGAACACTATTTTCAGCTTTATTCTTGTATGTATAGAATATTATTTTCACACATATATGTTAAGTATATATATATATATATATATATATATATATATATATATATAAGAAAGGTTTTGTATTGGTATTTAATTTTCAAAACTTTTGGTATACCCCAAATTTTGCACGAGACAGAAAACGCTAGACCATATCTTCTCCTTATTAAGAAACAGCTTCAATGCATCTATAAATGTTTCAGACAGAAATTGAATCAACGACCATTCGAATCGTCGCCATGCAGTTTGTATCCAACACCAAAGAATCCGCGCAATTCCATATTTTATTACATTCCCAATTTGTAATGACGTCTGTCTTATAGTGAGGTATCGCAACTGGATAATTAAACTTCTGCGATAATAGTGACAATAGCGGGTATATATATGGGTCAATAACTAGCGAAACAAAGTCGGTATAAACAGATTTCCAAAGATTAATGAAACAGTTTGCGCGTCATATAACTGCAAAATTACCCGATTCATGTTATGTAGGACAAGGTGCGTACAGTTCCCGAATTTTCCGTTTTTGGAATTTTCCTGAATGCATTTCGTCTATTCATGTCCCATATCTATTTAGTTGCCTTATTCAATTTTACTTTGAACACATGGAAAAATATAGGTATACCAAATTATATGCCCAAATATTCCCAACAAAACGAAAAAATATGAAATTTACTCGTGTAGATGTGCAAAACACACAACATGTAATAGATGGTACACAGCTTAACTTTGTGTAAAAGTTACAGGTCGTGTGGGATATAATAAGCGTGCGGCATTGCTCTGAATCAAAATGCAATTGGCTCACCTCGTGGTTGCAGCAATCCATTGCTGTTACAGCAATGTAGCCTATTACAAGCGATATCTTGATACTACAAATAAATTACCTTTGCTACCTTATACAATCAATATATTATATCACGATTATATACGTATTCACTTGAGTATTTTTGTGCGAAATATAGTTATAAAACAATGTCCTTTGTTCGTTATGTCTGAAGTAGATAAAAAATACCAGACGAATGGCTACTCAACCACAATTGTTTAAAAAGTGGGGTGGTGTAATGAATAAGTCAATCAGCGAAGCTTGGAAAATCGAACTAATTTATTGTATTAACCAGTCGTTTAGTCAACATGGGTCAGGTCCAGCCGGGTTACCGCAACGTACTCGATCGCGTAGCTTTCGACCTTCCATGATTATCATCCAGTTTGCCGGTGTACTCTGATGATGATCATGGAAGGTCGAAACGCGCTAGTGCGTTGCGGCTGGCGGCAGTTTTGTTATGTTGTTCGTAGACTGGTTAAATACAATGGGATTGGTGTTTACTTCAAGCTCGCAAACTTGATTTAAAGAATACCACACGAAGTTGGGAAGCAGGGCATATCAAAATTTTCTCAGATAAGAAGATAAAAAATGTCAAAATTGTATTCTCCTTGTTTTGCACAACAAGGACTATATTATTTTTAGTAACATTTTGTGCCAAATATTTAAATTTGATGTTATTTTTGCTGGCAAATACATCTTTTAGATCTCCGGCATATATTTCAAAATATTTTAGTTTAAAATTGCGATATATATGAACAAAGATGTGATTCATGTAGTAGACTTGACCAAAGAATTAACTGGATCACAAAACATCAGCATTCATCGTTGTTCATTGGTTAAACGCAAAAAAACCTTTTTGATGTTATAATACTAAGAAAGATATTGCAAATTTTTTTTAAATATCGCCACAAGTGTTGTAAACGTGCACGTTTACTGCCTCTGTCCATTCTTTTTCGCTTTCTTCTTTGCGTTGTTAATATTTGGGCGAATGCCAACTGGGAAATTTTACATAGAACATGAATAGTAATTTTGGTACTTGATGAGAATAAAAGACAATTTTGAAGTTTTTCATGTTTAATAGTATTATGATCGCTGAAACCTTTAATTTACTAGCTTTAGATTTGACTTGTTTTACTAAATATGTCAGGTACAAAATTATAATATTTAAAATAAAAAACGCTATCAGATATCCTTATATGCATTTTTTATTTAAACTGTTTCCTTTTTGTCTGTTTTAGTTTTGAAGAAAAGGTTTTATATAATTTATGATGTAATTGGCCAAATAATCCGTTGCGCGTTTGCTTAAATACACAAAACCTGAGTTCTCTTAAAATTGGAATATTTTACCAATTAATGTGGAATCACATCGTAAATTGTTCAATAAATTTTCATCTAAATTACAGTGTGAGATATACCTGTTGATTTTAAGAAAATCACTAATAAATTGTGCTATTCCCTTGCTGTTTATTGTCTTTTTTCATAAAATTCTTACTAACATAATTAATCTGAAACTCATTCATATAATTGTATTTATTACATTGACGACGTATAACAACGTTTTCTTTATGAAGTTGACAAATTTCCATTAATTTTACATTTTACTACATAATTTTAAATCATTATAATTTATTTTCTTTTAAATAGCAAACTTAATGATGATCTATAAAAAGACAAATATCTACATTCCATAGGAAATTTGGTTCGCGAATTTATTATAGACCACAGCGCCATTAAATTGGTTTTCAGTTCAGTGCAAATGAAGCATTTTTTCTGGAAATCTTCGTTTAATAACAATGGAGCAACTCATGTCAATTTTATTTAGTTCTATATTTTATAAGCAATAAATCGTTTAACCGACAACCCTTTTAAATTTACTTTAAAATTATGTTAAGTACAATATTATGTTCAGATATTTTATAATCGATGTGCAATTAAAGATACAAGTTGTAAAATTAATTGCACTAATTGTAAATTATGTTCATTCTATTATACAAGTAGTACTGCTAGTAGAAGTAGTAATTTTGTAGTAGTAAAATTTGTTTTTGTTCTTGTAGTATTAGAAATAGTAGTCATTTTAATAATAAAAGTATCAGTGGTAGTATAAGAAATAGTTCAAATGTAAGCCGGAGCATCATAAGTTGAATTATTGCAATTACTCACAGTAGTATGCCTAGTAGTATTGTTATAAACATTAACAGCAAAGTATTAGCAGTATCAGTAGTTTGATTACTGGTTGTGGTGATAGAAGTTGTCGTTGTAGCCTTCAATTTTGTGGAAGAAGTAGTCGTAATATTAAAAGTAGGAGAGCTACTCATAGCAAAAACGTATTTGTAGCCGTTATATAAGTAAGAATTGTTGTACAGTTTATTTTTTCGTTTTTAAGTTTTTTGTTATAATTATAATAAATTTAGGCCAAACTTTAATAGTATAATCACCGGCAGTATTAACAGTAGTATTAGCTCTGCATGTCGCATCTGTATAATTATTATTAAATCGATAATTTGTGAAGAATTATTGGTATTTTTAACATAAATATTATAAGAAATCATAATTCAAGAAGTACCTATAGCATTAAGTTAATTACCAATAACATAAATGCAACTATTATAAAATTAATATTTGTATAAATCATTCAAGTAGTAGTAGTTGTAGCAGAAATAACAAAAGAAGTATTAGTTGTAATAAAACATTTGGCAGTGGTACCAGAATTGCAGGTTGTAAATAATATAAGATTTTGCAGTCTCCCGCAGATTAATTGTTTAAATAATAATAGCAATATATTTAGTTTCAGAACGAGTTTTGATATAAAATCTATCAGATCCATTATTGTTAGTAGTATTAGGTGTAATAATTTTAATATAATTATAAGTAGAATTGTAAAAGGAATAATAGACTTTCTTTGTAGAACATTTATATTACAATAGG
>JAQBSW010006457.1:0-48419 GCA_029291075.1 Eudiplozoon nipponicum | reverse complement strand
TGGTCACAACTGAACTAATTTGTTACTAGGTTCGCAAAACCTAATACATACTTGCATATATATTAGTTCTTCGCAACAAACAGTATTTAACTGTAATATATTGAATTGAATGATGTCATGCTTACCGCGAAATGTGATAACTGATATCGATGAAGGCCAGAGTGTATGGTTTAACTGGAGTAACAGGTGGTCGGAAATTGTTGTAATTCTCAATTTGGGTGAACTTTAGCATAAATTTATATCCATCAGGTTGGTATCATGTACCGACTCGGAAACCATAGTGTTAGTATCCGGTACTCATCGATTTCAAAAAAGGTATCAGTTACTAACACAATAGCCATAGTGTTAGTATCCTTTACAGACTCGGTATATATATTATATAGTGTGAGTTAGCGTTGAAGTCGCATTGTCGTTGACTTTAGATGATGTTAGCTTCACTATTACAGGTTTACACATTCGTCTAGGAGATTGTACCGTCCTATTATTCCACATTCTTCTACCAAATATATAGTGGTTAAAGGGCGTAATACCGGCTCCTACTGATGAGTCGCCAGTAAGCACGAAACGAATGTGCATGAGATTATACTTTCCGTTCATGCTGCCTTTGGTTTATCCTTCTGGTCACAACTGAACTAATTTGTTACTAGGTTCGCAAAACCTAATACATACTTGCATATATATTAGTTCTTCGCAACAAACAGTATTTAACTGTAATATATTGAATTAAATGATGTCATGCTTACCGCGAAATGTGATAACTGATATCGATGAAGGCCAGAGTGTATGGTTTAACTGGAGTAACAGGTGGTCGGAAATTGTTGTAATTCTCAATTTGGGTGAACTTTAGCATAAATTTATATCCATCAGGTTGGTATCATGTACCGACTCGGAAACCATAGTGTTAGTATCCGATACTCATCGATTTCAAAAAAGGTATCAGTTACTAACACAATAGCCATAGTGTTAGTATCCTTTACAGACTCGGTATATATATTATATAGTGTGAGTTAGCATTGAAGTCGTATTGTCGTTGACTTTAGATTATGTTAGCTTCACTATTACAGGTTTACACATTCGTCTAGGAGATTGTACCGTCCTATTATTCCACATTCTTCTACCAAATATATAGTGGTTAAAGGGCGTAATACCGGCTCCTACTGATGAGTCGCCAGTAAGCACGAAACGAATGTGCATGAGATTATACTTTCCGTTCATGCTGCCTTTGGTTTATCCTTCTGGTCACAACTGAACTAATTTGTTACTAGGTTCGCAAACCCTAATACATACTTGCATATATATTAGTTCTTCGCAACAAACAGTATTTAACTGTTTATTTGTCAATATAAACTAAGTGTTGTATTGTGTAGAAAAGGAAATTCATCCGGTAGACCGGTTTCGTCCTTATTGGGAACTCATCACGTACTGGCCAGAATTTGCCGCGAACAGGGCTCGAACCTAGTCTATCTGTCAGAATACATTCAGTTGGCATCTTGCTATTAAAAAAATAGATCGTACCGAAAGTACGCGAGTCTGAGGAATTTAATTCATTAGTAACCAGCTGTTCGCAAAACGTCGCATCAATTATCACTTTGTAGATTAAACGTGGAATCTGACTAAATTGTTTGTTAAGATTAATCTTACATTTGAACAAGTGAAATATGATGATATCTAAGGGATACATTGTCTTGGGGCACTATAGGTTTCGTGCCACATCACATTACTTCAAACGACAAGCAACGTTATACAGTTACTTTAGGTATAAAGAAATAATCTGAAGATTTATTTTAATAAAGAATGCGAGCTTAAAAACACGAACCACATTTTATTCTACTAGTACAACTATTTATCAAAACAACTGTCAGTCACACGAACTGATGCATTCTGATCTTGAATTATCATCATCAGTGTAAGACGACAATGATTGCTTAATTGTATAAAATGTTAAGAAGTTCAGATTGAACGATATTTTTTGTTGTTCGATATTGGAGTTTTACATTTGGGCTATGTTTTACCATTGTGATATAGTTTTAAATATTGTCATATTTGTATTCGCAAAACTAAGTAAAACGTCTTTTCAGTAGGTTATGCAGAGCATCTACTTGCTTAATTAATTTTGTCGTTTTAATGAATTAGGGCAAATTTGTATATCGTATAGAGCAATAGAAAACAGATTTTATTGTCCCTCAATTCAATTTATCTCGAGGGTTATTTCATTATAATTTGGCTCAACAGAAAACGCAAACGGTATTTAAGCGGAAAATAAAAATAGTTTTTAGTTGAAACTCAACATTTTGCAACATAAAAAAGCAAAATTTTCATTATAATCAAGGCTTCGGTCTTGCTATAAGCACCTGTCTCATTAATTACTTACATTTGTCAGTATAAACTAAGAAATGTATAGTGTACAAAAGGCAATTCATCAAGTAGACCGGTTTCGTCCTTATTGGGAATTCGTGATATACTGGCCAGAATTTGCCGCGAATAGGGCTCGAACCTGGGCACGTCTGCTTCGAAATCTGGTGTTCTAAACACTGAGCCACACTGCTGCACACTACACTATACACAATTTTCAGTTTTATACTAACTAATGTAACTTGGTTAGTCTAATTTTCCTTTAAGTGGAGCTCATATGCCATCCATTTAGACCCAAAGTTCTAACTAACCATCCCAAATCTGTCATTAATTAACAGACATCTTACTACATGGGGAACTGGTATTGAAATGAACATTTATATAACTAAACGAACATTGGTTGCGCGGGCGGTGTATGACAATTGCTATAATCAAGGTTGCTTTCTTGATATAAACACCTGACCCATCCAGTACATACATTTGCAATTATAAAATAAGAATTGAGCCAGCAATGAGCCAATCTGCCGCAGGGTGGTTCAATTGTTAGAGCACCAGATTGAGAAGCAGACGTTCCCAAGTTCGCGCCCTGTTTGCAGCAAATTCTGGCCTGTACGTGATGAGATCCCAATATGAACGAAACCGGTCTGTTGGATTAATTGCCTTTTCTACAGCATACTATGCTTAGTTTATGCTGACAAATGTATGTACTTGATGGGTCACGTGTTCATATCAAGATCACAACGTCGATTATAGTCATCTTTGACACCGCCCGCGTAGCCCATTTCCGTTTGATTATGTTTGTATATAACTTTAATATTAACTGCTGAATGCTTTTGTGCGTGTGTGCGTGCCTCATCATGAGAATTTTCGCTTCCTGCTCATTGTAGTATAATTTATGTATTTAAACACACTTAATCCACTTCGCTTTACAAAATTGGATATATAAAGCAACAGAAATTGCAGTAGAATTGTGTTGTGGTTGAAATGAATTTCCGAATTTTGTCTAGGTTGTACACGCCACCTTCTTATATAATTGATGCTCCAGTTCGAAATTTAGTTCCTAAATCAAATTACAAAGAATTCTGAACTTGGTTTAATATATGATTTTTCAAAAATAATCAATATGCTGCAGAATTCATTTAGCCTAGCATAACTAATTGAACATATTCTGCATCAACAAACATAAGAAAATTTTTCAGTTTTCGATTTCTGATCATTTCCGGCATAATTTAATAGTCATTGTGTTTAAAATAAATCTTGACACTTTTCCACCTGGCTAGCAGTGCCTTATTAATACTAATGTAAGGTATTTCAGATAATGTTACCATTGTAAATGATGAATACGATTAACAAGACCTCAGGTCCTCTTTGTAATGTTTTGCAATGAACGCTCGTCATTGTAAATCGTAGTTATCTAGCTTTGGCCACTAAAGATTTTTAAATTTAATTTTCACTTCGACTGTAGTCTTCATGACAAATTTCGCTTTATATTCACAAACATTTTGTAACATAATAATTTACTATATTGAGCCCACGTTATTTTAATAGTACTGTTTCTCATTCTGTCTGCTTTCGGAATTATTGTCTTTTTATACTTGTGTGTTATACAAATCAAAGCTAAAGCGTTCAAAACTCTATCAAAAATATACTTAAAGACCTCAGCATATCCGTGACTAGGAGATTTTAAGTAATTGCTAGAAATTTATCATCGTCACGTTTGAAATTCGTTATAATTATGTTATTGAATGCCAATTTATAATTTATTTTTAATAGAGATTAAAATTATACATGCTTTAAGCATTTTTTAATTTCATTTATTATTTAAAGCCCACCCGCGCGGGAATGGACTACCAAATAATTATATAAAACGCACAAATAATTATGAATTTCACCGTCTTTCTGGGGCAGTGAAGCTAGATTTTATAAATCTAATTAAATACTTTCTAGTTGTAAAATTAGCATTTTGAATCAGTAAAATTAGTAGTAGTTCAAATATTGTTACTAATAGTAATACAAGTATTTTTAAAATTTTTAATGGCTTGCAGTATTGGTAATAGTGTTAGTAATATTAGTAACGATAGTAGTGGTAATAGCAGTATTGCTTTTTGTTGGTGTTGTTGTTGTTGAAGTAGTAGCATTAGTAGTAGTAGCATCAGTCGTTGTATTACTAGTATTATTAGTAGTAGTAGGTGGATGAGTAAGTGTTTTTGTTCTTGTATTAGTTGTAGTTTTTTTAGCATCAGTAAGAGCTGGAGCAATAACTTCAGTTATTATCACATGAAAAGACAGCCAATAACGTTGTATAAAGTTAAATTAGATATTGCAATCCATTTAAAAGTCGCTTTTTGTTAGATGTAGAAACAAAAAAATTACCTTACATAGCTCATCATGCTGCTAGTCAAACTTTTATGTGTAACACATAATTAATTTAACAATAATTGATTGCGCGGGTGGTGGTAACAAAGCTTTAAATCAAGTTTGCGAGCTTGGTTGGTGTTTACTTCAAGCTCACAAACTTGATTTAACACATAATTAATTCAAGATGCCTAATAACAAAAAATCTACATTTCTAACTTTGTTTTAATTCATAAAATTAATTAAGTATGCTTTGTAGATACACCAGTCTCATTGTAACTAGCAGATCGAACTGCATAGCAAAACTACCGTTGGTTTAACGTACTGACGCGTTTCGATCGTCCTTGATCGTCATCAGAGCACAAAAGTAAACTACACTTCGACCACACAATTTCAGTGTAGTCAAGAACATTTAATGATTACGCTGATTTCGCCATATACTCATAAGATATGCAGTTAAACAATCATTCGCTGCGCGTGTTATATGCAAAATTGTTAAAATAAAGTTTGTGAAACTGAAACAAAAACACCAATCTCATTTTGCATTACGGAGGACAAAATAGAAAAACCGTCGTCAATCATAAGTACGGACGCGTTTTGATATATGTTTAACATCATAGCTCGAAGGCAAACTGAACAGTGAGGACGAAACATAACGCATCTGTGAGGAAAACAACGTTAAATGTGCGGCTCGCAATACCAGTAGTCTCGCATATATTACCTTTCAATTCAAACCTCGGCCGTACAATTAGCTGAACATTAGCTTTTTGCCCCATTTTGTCACACATTAATTATAAGATTAAACATTGAGTGACTGCGCAAGTGGTGCTAGCAAGCCTTTCAATAAAGTTTGCGATTTTGATATAAAAACCAATTATTCTGTATCGGACAAGCCGTTCAACGTAGTAAAACTACTCTGTGCTATATTCTCGTTGATAAACTTGGTGTTGTGGTCTGATGCTAATCCGGGAAGTTCAAATTTCGCAATACGTCTGACTGACGTGATTTTTACTTTGTTATGCAACCGGTTAGATATAAGAGAATCGGTGTTTAAATTACAATTGCAAACTTCATTTAAATAAATGTTATCAACGCTCGCGCAATCAATGATGTTTTATTCGTACAATTGATATCTGTGGCGTAAGCGGCAGACATTTTATGTTCCTGAACGCATAGAAACTGTGCAGCCTACATTTGCAGTCAAGAACAAGGTATCCAAGACTATTAGAAGTGAGGGCCGCATATCTAATCAGTTTGCTGCTGATCTCCGGTGTTAGTCATTTAAGGTACGAACGCGTCCATATTTGTGAAGAGCGGTAGTGCTGCTGTTTTGTTAGATTTTCGTTTATATCAAAACAGTAAACTTGTTTCAATGAACATGTATCCGGACCTGCGCAATAATTGACTGCTTACATTTTGAAGAATAACTTTCATTCCCCTATAATTTAGTTCAATTTTGAATGCTATTTACAATGGTTATTGGTTGACAATGGAACAATAACGAAATAGATAAATTTACCTGACTGTCAGATGTTTCGCTTCGCTTATTTAAATAAAATGCATTTGCTTCGCAAATACACATTACCTTGTTCCGGTGCCGTTTTCCGCCAGTTGTATTCGCTTGCAATTCGTGGACGGACTTGATCTTTCTTTACTTTTAATCAATGTTAAGATCTTGATGTAAACACCTGTTCCATTATGCAAAAATATTTGTCAGTATTAACTAAGCACTGTATAATGTAGAAAAGGCAATACACCTTCGGCCCTATTGGGAACTTAACACGTACAGTCTATAATTTACCGGGAAAAGAGCTCAAGTATGGGCAAGTTCGTTTTGGAATTTGTTACACTAACCACCGAGCCTGTCACAAATCAAGTTATCTATGTTAGAGCACCAAATTCCGAAGCAGAAGTGCGCAAGTTTCAGCTCTGTTCGCGGCAAATTCTGATTAGTATGTGATGATATCCCAATAACGACGAACCCAGTCTACTCGATTTACTACTTTGTATACATTGTATAATGCTTAGTTTGTGCTGGCAAATGTATGTGCATAATGGGACACGTGTTGACATCAAGATCGCAATCTTGATTTAAATTAACTGTTATCACCGTCCGCGCATCCAATGTCCACTTAATTATTCTTTCTTAAGTGATGACCAGATACACTTAATGAAATTTGAATTGTTTGAAAAATTAAGCATATGATTCAGCTGTTAGTGCGCGAGTCATTTCCTAATGGCATTTATTCCACCTGCGCGAATCAATGAGCCTTACAAGACAACAATCACTATATCATATATTCCTTGTTTTTTTTATTTTATCGCTAATCTTTTGACAAGGTTGCACCTTTCTCCTACTGCACGGACAAGATAGCAGGGCATACAACAGTACCGTCATGGCTTAAAGACAGCCGTCTGTGTTCTGACACTTCCTTAAACGACGGACTTTTCGTAGTGTAACATCTCCTATCTCGCATGTAAGCGTTAAAATTTTCGACCACGCCAGGAAGCAGTCAATTTTACCTGATCTGTGTTTTGAATTCCAGTTGCTTTGTTTATTGAAGATATTTCGGCGGCCATTTGCGTTCGCCTTCTTCAATGCGCCCATCAGGACAAGGTTTAAAAAACAAACCAATAAAGCAAGCGCAATATCTCCTTCAGGCATATCATTTATATTTACGACTGACATTTCACTAGATAGTTGCGTGTAACCTGTGCGTGTGTGAATATATCCATAATCGCTATGTTCATCCATTTAAGTGAAACTAGAGTGGCTGTATATGAAATTACCATCTGCATGCGTAAAACTACTTGCTTTATATTCACCATGTGAAACGACGTAACTTCGGTCGTACTCACATTTTCACTCTTGTTTCACTTATTTGGATGAATATAACACAAGCAAACGTGACGCGCAACTATATAGTGAAATGTTAGTCTGAAGTGTAAATTATATGGCTAGATGATATATCGCACTTGCTTCATTAGTTTGTTTTTTACATCTTTTGATGTGAGTTAACTGAAGAACGCGGCAGCCATAGACCGTCCAAATATTTTCAAGAAACAACACAACTGAAATTCAGCATGTGTCGATCAAGACACAGATCGGGCAATTTCGATAACTCAAGTTTCGCAATATTTTAATTCGTTCTGCGATGAAGAGAACTACTTAAATTACCAACCATACATTATACATTTTGTAGAATTTGTTATTATGTTAGAATTCGCATTATTGTAGCGGACGTATTTATTTTAAATTAGTTGACAAGTGATTTACAGTCAACACTACGACGTGAAGAGATTTGTTAACGTGTAATTCACAGTATTGCTTCGAAATCCTCCTTCAGATGCAATATTTTAATTCTCGTAATCTTCCAGAGGACAATAACATCCACATTTTGAAATAATGTTAGCGGAAAATTATTTGCTGCTACGTCAACGCTACACTTTCGGCTTTTTAATTTATCCCCAGAAATTCAATTAGTTTCTACAGCATAACGTACTACTCTGATTCTGCATCACTTGTATTTAAGAAGGAGTAATTATTGAAAACTAAGTCACTGATATTGAAGACCACAATTCTAATAACGTAATTACCCAAAATTTATTTAATGATATCAGTGTCTTATTGCGAGCACAAATTCAATGAAGAAATATTGGAATGCAAAACGACTAACAGTGTAAATTGTCAATGTAAGAAAATCTTTATCCAGTCATCGTGTTTACTACAGCATTGGTATAACCTCATCATTCCGAAGCAGACGTACCCAGGTTCGAGCCAATAGACCGCACAACCGGCTGCCTTTTTGGGCAGCCTAAATACGTTGGTAAAGAAAGAAAACTACTTGAAAGATTAACTGAGTTAGTCAAAACGCAGATGAGGTAATAAACACAATAGACATTTAGACATTATTTGAGGCGGAGAACTAATATATATGCCATTATGTATTAGTCATTGCGCACCTATTTAAAGAATAATTCAATTATGACCAGAAAGATAAATCAAAGACAGCATGAACAGAAAGTATAATCTCGTGCACATTCGTTTCGTGCTTACTGGCGACTCATCAGTAGGAGCCGGTATTACGCCCTTTACCCACTATATATTTGAGTGAGGAATGTGGGAAAATTGGACGGTAGAATCTCCTATACGAATGTGTAAGCCTGCAGTAGTGAAGCTAACTTCATATAAAGTCTTCAACAATGCGACTTCAAAGCCAACTCACTATATAATATTTTATTAATTGAGTGAGTTAGCTTTGAACTCACATTGTCGAAGACTTTATATGAAGTTAGCTTCATTACAAGAAGTTTACGCATTCGTATAGCACGAAACGAATGTGCACGAGATTATACTTTGCGTTCATTTTGTCTTTGGTTTATCATTTTTTTCGTAATTGAACTAATTTGTTACTAGGTGAGCAACACGTAATACATAACAACACAATAGACATTCCTATACGCATATTTGCAATTTAATGTAAGTGAAATTTACGAAATTGTTTTTTAAAAATTATCCTAATGTCAATATTAATAGACGAAATTGACGGCCCCATGATATATTCAAAACATGTGTGCACGTTGACGACATACTTAGTAAAACAAGAAATAATAATCAATGTATGTAGTGCCATTTTAAGGAAACTTGTATTTACCTTGTAATTGGACTCGTCTTCTAGGTTGGCGGCACACTTCACGTTTTGGTTTAAGCAATGATGACCACTATTTGACCTTAAGGCACGCAGTTGCACCTCAGCTCTTTCCGCTAAAGCGGCCTCGCGACGAAGCAAGAGCTCTTCGCGTTTCTTCAGTTCACAGGCAAGAGCATCGGCAGCCTTCCTGTCAGCTGAATAAAAAAATTTCAATCGTAGACTTATTGTTTACTTTCGTTATATATACATATATATATATATATATATATATATATATATATATGTATATATATATATATATATATATATATATATATATATATATGCAGATGAATATAAGAAAAAAACCGATTCGTTTATCTGATAAAATTTCTGTCTCTTTTGCCCATGTAAAGGTTACTATGATTTATTAATGTCATATTTTATATTTTATATATCTATTGGTTTTATATGACCTTGGTTGCAACGAAAGAATTTAAATATGATGTTTCATTAGGTTTTGTGCATTTTTCTGCACGTTAGACATTTACAAAAGGCATAATATCATTTAACAATAATTGAGTGCGCGGATGGTGATAACAATTCTTTAAATCAAGTTTACCACCACCCGCGCAATCAATTATTGTTAAATTGTATTGCCTATATATGTATATGTAGCGAAAGCTACAAACAGTTTATGTTCGTGACTACATAGAAATTGTGCAGCCAACATTTACAGTCAAGTTCAATGTATGCGAGACTGCTAGAGGTGAGAGCCGCATATCTAAATTTGATTTCCATATATATTCAATGCGGTTTGATCCTCGATAGTCAGTTTGCCGTCGTACTCTGATGATGATCAAGGAAGGTCGAAACGCGTCAGTGCGTTGCGGCTGGCGGTAGTTTTGTTATGTTGTTCGACGACTGGTTAAATACAATGGGATTGGTGTTTACTTCAAGCTCGCAAACTTGATTTAAAGAATTGTTACCACCACCCGCGCAATCAATTACTGTTTAAATTGTATTGCCTATATATGTATATGTGGCGAAAGCTGCAAACAGTTAATGTTCGTGACTGCATAGAAATTGTGCAGCCAACATTTCCAGTCAAGTTCAATGTATGCGAGACTGCTAGAGGTGAGAGCCGCATATGTATCTTTGATTTCAAATTATATGCAATGCGTCTTGATCCTCGTTAGTCAGTTTTCTGTCGTAGTCTGATAATGAACATAGAAGGTCGAAACGCGTCAATGCATTGCAGCTGGCGGTAGTTTTGTTATGTTGTTCATCGACTGGTTAAATACAATGGCATAATATCATGTTCGGATGCATTTCGAGCTTACTTAAATTAGTAGGTGCCAACGATTCACTTTAAACCACTTCAAATTGGTTCAGGAATGTCAGACAATTCACGAGTGCAATATTCTTTACATAGGTGTATTAAATCAGTAGAAGAGTAAACTTCTTATAAAGACTGTAACGATGTGAACCCAAAACTCACTTAATCCATATAGCGTACACCAAACTAGGAAAGGATGTTAACAATATGATTGAGAATAATAACCGTTCCGAATACCTACTAGCCCAATAAAGCCTTATATTATGCAATACAGACTGATACTTTAGAAGTACGATTTTACGCTATTGTCAAACATCAGACATCTACACGTACAAGGTATATAACATAAACATGTGTGTATTAGGTACCGCGCACCTGGTAAAATGCTGTTCAAACCGAACCAGAAGGGTAAACCGAAATTAGAGCGAACGAAAGGTATAGTTTCATGAGCACATGCGTTTTCTGCTTACTGGCGATTCATTAGTAGGGGCCGGTACTAGGCATTTCACCAACTATATATTTCATCAAAAATATTGATACCGATGGACAGTAAAATCTCCTATACGAATGTGTATTCAAGCAGTAATTGAGTCTTTAACAACGCGACTTCGGAGCCAAGATACGCTAAATTTCACAACAATTTAATCGCAAATAATCAGGAAACATATGTGAAATTTGACATGCTATCGATCGAGACCAGAGTGTATGGATTTTCTGGAACAGTAATTATTCAGAAATAGTTGACAATCTCAATGTTGGTGAAATATAACCTATCTTCAAATCCATTTTGTTAGCACAATGTACATTCTGAAAAAATGTTATCGACACCTTTTACAGCCTTGGAAAAAAATATAAATATATATATATATATATATGTATATATATATATATATATATATATATATATATATATAATATATATATTAGCAGCTATAAATCATTTTGAACACGAATTACTGCTTAATTACACAATCATTACAGGAGATTTTATCGTCCATCTGACTAAAGTTTTTTCCAAATATATGGTTTGAATGGTACATAGTACCCGCCAACTACTAATAGTAGGTTGTCTGTAAAGCAAAATGCACAGTGTGCAGTAATTTACCAACTTTTCGTTCGTACTGAATTGGTTTTATCCTTCTGGTTCTGCGTTAACCTATATTTACTAAATGCACAATACTTATAACACAATTTTATATTTTTCTGCAGCACACAATTTTATAACTATTTTTATAACATAAAATCAGCCTTCATTCTGTCAGTGAAATTGACCTCCCATTCCTCCATCTGTAAAGTAATATTTCAATTATCGTGTCTATGAAACGAAGCAAGTTTAAACAACCATGAAAATATTAGATAAAAAATAAAAAATAACTTACAACATTTCCATCTTTAAGTCATATTTATAATACCTTTAACTTATACTTTGAATACCGCTTTCTATGTTCTTATTAAAACAATCATTGTTGCGAAGTGGTAACAACAATTTCAACCATATTTGCGAGTTGAGAATAGAAACCAATCTCATTTTATTTAAATAATCGTAAAACATATAAATCTTGTCCTAATGATCATCAACAGAGCACGGGCCCGATACGCTAATAAGGAAAATGACAGAAATGCCATATATAAGTAAAACCAGATTAGATGAGCAGCTCTCATCTCCAGTAGCCGGCATACGTATTACTTGAATGTAAATGTCGGCTGCACAATTTCCACGCAAACTGATCATAGTGTTTGCAGCTACATTTTCGACATACACGTAAGACATCATCACATCATCATCATCATCATCATCATCATCATCATCATCATCATCATCCTTATCATTATTACGGGCATCAATACAAACGTTTTTGCCAATTAATATCTCACTAACATATTACAATCAGAACAAAAGCAGATTAAAAATATTTTTTAAATTGAAATTAATGACAAAAATAAAAATTATCAAAGAATGAATTCTTAAAGGAGAGCGATTAATGAGAGGGAGTAACTACATTAAATTAAGAATATTTGTCCAAATGACACACAGAAATAAGACAATCTTGAGTTCTACACAACAAAAGCACGGTCAATTAAGCTTTAAGGGAAGGCGAATTTGGCAGAACAATTTCTGTGTGCTTATTCGCTGTATTGTATGAAAAGCAAAATTAAACCGCAAAGCTAAACCAGTTCAACTAAGAAAAGAAAGTTACCGAGATAGATCAACTAAGAATCTAGCAGCAAGATCGCCAATGGGCTCGACTCCATATACAACATCACGCAGGGCTTCCAATCAAAAAATATGATGCGCACATCAACCCCAATCTTACAAACGAGCGGATCATATATTACACTATTTTAATTCCGTTTACTTCGGCTGTTGTTGCGATACCAAAATCAGTCCACCTTGCTTCTTACGCCAATTTGTTGCTGGTTGGTTTAATGATGATTAAATGGGCAATTAAATTGAAGATATCCGTAAAGCTTAACCAAACCTTATCTGTTCGTCTAACAAGAGGCATCTGTTGAACGATCCAAAAATGCGTATAATCATGTCAGCGTTGCTTATTCGTTTCTGGTAATCAATGTGTACTGTGCTTTTCAAGCAACAATGGTTGAAGGCCTTTTTAAGTCTACAATCAAAAATTATAAAGGCCCAAGTCTTGCTAGCGTATAATTAAACTGCACTTAGAGATGTATGTGCATTGTAAAGCGGATTAAGGTACGCATGTTTATCCAAAAATGGCGAAGGCTTGAGAAAATTACTCAGGCTTTCGCGTTCTCCATACTAGCCTCGACAAATAGATTACCTGAGTTATTGACATGGCTACCAATATATGTAAATATATCAACTACATCCAGATTATTACTTTGCAGCCGCAGAGTTGATATGAGTGATGAGTGATCTTGTGGACGTACGTTACGTTTAGATGACACAAACTCTGAGCAACGAATATTAATTTAGCAAGGTAGCACTGAGCACAATCTCGGCTATCGAATATTAACACAAAACCGTTTGCATATTTAAGGTCGCTTAATACACCGACCGGGAGATCGTCGATATCTGCATCCTGAACGTTCGACAGAGTACCTTTCATAATTGTACCTATCGTAAACTTGAACAAAAAATAGAAAGCTGACATCTTTATCGAACACCAATGCAGACAGAAAAGATATCCCTTAATTCGTTGTAGAAATGTAAGCAGGTTGAAGAGTTTGTGTAAAACACGCATATAATATTTACAAATGTAGTGGGCATACCACAATTCAACAGAGTGCCGAATAAAACATCGCAATCCACCGAGAAAGTGCACTCTTGAAGTCTAGAAAGGCAGAAATTGTGGAACTGCGATATACACGTCCCTGTTCAAAATAAAAATGTTATCTTTACATCCTCGTCATGGCCGGAATCCGGTTTATTCTTTTCTATTATGTGATTCATGCAAAGAACTCAGATGACGTGAGATATTCGAAGAAAATAATCCGGATGCAACTGTAGTCAGGCTTATACAATAATGATTATCGCACGAATCATAATTGTTTTTTTGAAGATGGCGATGGTGGCCGACTTGCTCCAAGTAACTGACACAATCTTCTTAACCTAGACAGCACGCACAAGATTATTCAACTTCTATTTGATGTGTATTCTGAATTAGCTTATCGAAAAATTGTGAGTAAAATCCTACATGGTCGGAGGCGACACACGTGTTCAAAAAAAAATGGAATTTCTGGATGCAACCTTGCCATATATAACTAATTGCTGCACAATCGATTTGTGTCCACAGTTGTCCAAAGGCTGAAGTAGGTCATGTGGCGTAACGACTCACAGTCCGTCTGAGGTTTGCGTATAATTTGCGCTCCGCGCCGCTATCCAAAGGTCGTCGCCATTAATCTAGTACATTGAGCTCAGAGTATATTTGCCACCAAGATGAAATTCCCTTTTGATTAAGCGCTCGAAATCAACATTCACGTCACCAATGACAAAGAAAATATCCAAAATTCTTGAAATGCATAGAGAAGAGCTTAGGTCGGAGTTAAATGCGTCTTTGCTGTCGTTTGTGTTGAAATCTGTAGAAACATAGTTTTTAGTAATTGTCTTTAACCGTGCCGCGAAATGTCGGCTGCTAACAGAAATCCATTCTGTAAACAATCTTTAGCTAGAGATCTTATTACAATACAAAAGCCCCATAGTTCGGCTTAAGAGAACTCCGTAGACCCAGAGTTTTACAGCCTATAAACTTGAAGATATTGATAGTAAACCCAATTTGGTCATTCTCTAAGATTTTTGCAGTTTTTTCCGTTACGCAACATTTTTTGATATCTAATTGATTCAAAAAACGTGCGATAGCCTCAATTTGTTTCAATTTATGAAGATTCCTTAAGCAGCTAAAACCTGTCCTTCTCATGTGGCACGCTTGCCCTCATTCCGTCACTACCCATTTAACACTAAATGTTAGTGCGTAATTAAACCAGACTCAAGACTTCACAAGAAATGGCATGATGGATGTATCAGATCAGACCAAACAAGAATTATGTTACAATTATTTTGATTGAGTAACTATTGCTCACCGATCAACAGGCCGAATATTGTTAAGGCAACTGGCCATAACTTATTTATAACTTGCGGGTTGATCATTGTAAGTCAGATTACCATTACGGTTTGACAATGATCGTGGATTGTCGAAACGTGTCAGTAGATTTCGCTGACATTAGTTTTGCTATGTTGTACAACGAATTAAATAGAAGAGAACGGGAGATTATTTTAACCTCATAAACTTGATTTATGTTTTAATAGTTTAAATAAATTTTTTTATTAAAATACAGAATTAAATTTAACTAAAAATAGTAATCATTTAGTAGAAGTAAGTAGCATCTGTTAAATAACTGTAAAACTAATTTTTTTCATTTGTGTATTTTTAAAGTAAATTATACATAATTTCCCGCATAGTTGAAATTATAACCTGTCACAAAACGCAAACTTATTGACAGGTAACCAAATAAAAAAACAATAAACACCTTTTAATCATATTTTTGAGCTTGCAAAATACACCAATCCCTCTGTTTCCAACCAATATCACACCATAGAAAAACTACAGTAAGGCTCAAGTAATAACGTGTTTGGACAACCTACGTCATAATTAGAGGATTACAGCAAACTGGCTAACGAGAAACAATCCGAAAATAATTGTCGAGACGCATCAGTAAGTGTGACTTATTGTAGTTTTGCTTTGTTGCGCGATTGGTTAGAGGCGAGGAGATTAGTGTTTATCACAATCTCGCAAACTTGCTTTTATAATGTTTTCACCACCCGCGCATTCAATGAATCTTTAAGTGTAAAATAAGCATACCTGAACAAAAGACATTTCTGCACAATTATTATAGAAACAGGTTTTCTGCTAATTTAATCAAGTAACTTCTGCATTCGTAATAGAATGACAAAACCCATGCACCAATATTATTTAAAACTCAAGAGTAAACACAGTATGATGCTCGATGATCCTTTGACCGACTCGTCCTTACGGACTGATATCAACACATAAATTTAAGTTCTTGCAGTTTGCTCTTTATTTTGTTAACATTACCCTCTACCTCTTCCAAATTCAGCATTTGAAAAGTAAAAATGATAAATGAGTCAAGCTTTTTTATGATTTAGAGTGAAAAATAAAAGACTGTCCGTTCATACGTTCAACTTACTAGACTTGTTCAAGTCCTTAATTCTGATTGGTTAAAATTATTTAATTTTTGCAAGCTTAATTCCAATTGACACTTTAGAATCCCCTTTACTAATGAGCTTGACGCTTCCACATTGTAACAACGCCAAATATCAATTACTTTTTAAGTTAATAAATACAAGTATGAAAACTCACTTTTACAACTTAATAAAAGAGATACCGACTGCTATACTTAGCCGCAATACTATTTTTTTTATTTATTACAAGTGTAATTCAAATAAATATAATTAAACCAGACAGTGAGTAATGTCTAGCTGAACAACGAGAGCCAATGAAACATAACAGTGAATTCTAATTATTCTCCAACTTTACCCAAAGCCGCAAACAGTTATGCAATTTTGTATAGCGTATCACGAACCTATATATAAGCTAGCTGCAATCACGAATAAATTATGTAATTTAAGGCATTAAATACTCTTTCAGATTTATGAATGCTTCAATTTAAAAACGTTAGATTATTTGACAGATATTATTCAAGGAAATGGGCCACCATATTCTATTTTCGAATAGAGAAAACGGTCGCTAGCTAAAAATTCTGGACAGCCAACCGTCAGAAACTATTTTTTAAATATTTTCCATCAGGTAAGGTGTGGTATTTATGCGTATGGTTAGTGGATAAATTCTAAGATATGAAATAGTTTGAATTTTTTTGCTTTAATTTAAAAAAATAAATTAACTAAAAACGTCAGACCATCTTATGAGATATATATATATATATATATATATATATATATATATACTTGATCATGAGCATTTGATAGATAAATTAATTTTCCGAATTTAACCTTTTTAAATAATGCATGCAAGTTGGTTAAATCACACTTGTGAAAATTGTCAAAAGGCATCGACCATCAAATTTGAGGTTAAACTTATTCTACGACGGTATCAGAAAAATCTTAGACTTTGATAGCAGCAACATACTTTTTTGACAATAAGCTCTATTCCTATTGCCGAATCTTACAACATTAGATTACTCTTGGTGTGGTGTTTGAGTTGCGTTTGTTACAAACCACTTTAGAAAATGTTCAAATTATCATCCATGTTCAGCTTTAGGGCATCACCGCCAAGGATTTCACCAATAACCTTCAATATAAATAAGTAACTCAGAAAGAAATTTCGATAAATCATTCAACGTAGCACTTATTTTTTGCTGTAAGTATAGTAAAAATTACCTTGGTGTAGCAAAAGGAAAATCTGTAACAAAATACGACATCGATTCAGTGATCACTTTATTAAGAACAAACAACAGAACAAAATTGAGAGTTCAGTCGTAAAGTTAATTGTGTTGTATTCCGACATCGTTTTAATATAAATTACACCAAGCAAAAATGGCATACGGAAAGCTACATACAAGAAATAAAGATTAAATATATTACGTTTGAGTGTCCTAAATATAAGTTAATATTAAAAATCAGCCTCATCTGTCTCAAGAAGAATCGATTTAATAATTTATTCTGATTGAATTCGCATTTTGCAATTATGCATTAGATGTTGGGAATTTGCCGCGAAAAGGGGTAGAACATGAGCATGACTGTTTCGAAATCTGGTTCTCTTACCACTAAACCAACCTGCAAACACCGCAGTCAATCTTCAGTTATATTCTAACTAAAGTTTTTTGTTAGCATTTGCTTTGAAGTTGAGTCTATAAGGTGGTTCGTGGTTAGGGAACCAAATTCTGAATCAGACGTGTCCAGGTTCGTATCCTGTCCGCGACAAATTCTGTAGAGTACGTGACGAGTCCCCAATAAGGACGAAACTGGTCTACTGGATGAATTTCCTTTTCTACACTATAAAATGCTTAGTTTATATTGAAAAATATATGTACGTAATGAGACAGGTATAAATATGAATTTTGTAATCTTGATAAAAAATAAGTTTTAATCAGTTCATTGAGCTTCAATTCTAGATCAAAGTATATAGATGCGGTTGACATAGCATGACTAAGGTATAAGTTAGCTATTGTGGTCTATCTACTAGAGTATGACTGATTCTATAATACGTAGATCTTGACTAGTTTCACGGACTACTGCATGCAGTAAACAAGCCAAAGTGCATTTGGTGTAGACTAATTTAAATAGCCTCATTTCCAGTAGGCCTGTAATGTCCATGCATTTGTCAGTTTAATACAGACATTTTTTAAAGATATGCGCGACATGTTGGCCATTTAAAATATTATCTATATTTTAACTTTAAAACATGAAATAATACAGAAAATTCCACAAAAAATTAAGTAAATAAAAAACTCCAAGATGAAAATGTGGAGGCAATATGTCAGGTATCACTAAAGTTGTGTCCATAAGGGGTAACACGACGATTGATACAAAATATGGCATATTTATTAGCAGTATAGCTATATACATTGTGAAAGCAAGCATCATTACAAACTGAAAAACAATACGACCAAACAGATTTTCCAGCTCTCTTTATATAATGTTATTGTATATAATGCATGTTGTCAGAAGATAAAAACTGAAATCAAACTAACTTTAGACCAATTAACGTTTGAATTGCGCCATTACTTTTGTCTGCATATTACCATAGATCAAGTGGTTGGAATGTATTATCATCAGCAAAATCATTTTACTAGATTCCACACGAAATGCAGTTACGCGTATATTTTAAACACCACACGTAAAGAATAATTGCAAAAATGTCGAAGTGTAAAATTATTGAGACACAAAAAAATCATGCAATTATTATAATCATGGTTGCGATCTTGATATAAGCACCTGACCCATTAATTACTTACATATGGCAGTATAAATTAAGAATTGTATAGTGTAGTAAAGGCAATTCATCCAGTAGATCGGTTTTGTCCTTATTGGGAACTCATCAAGTACTGGCCAGAATTTGCCGCGGACAGAGCTCGAACCTGGGCACGTCTGCTTCGGAATCTGGTGCTCTAACCAATGAGCCACCCTTGATGAATGTTGAAGTATAAATGTTGCCTATATTGGTTAATAGTATAATATGGTTCGGCAAAATAAGTAAATTTCGATTATAAACAGGATACTATGCATAACGCTAAATTTTCCATTTAAAGTGTACATCAAATATAATTTAATCTAAAGTAGAACAGCAGAGCGACTTGTGTATAAAATCGTCACCAAAGGTAACTCCTGTATTAAGCATTAAAAATCTTATTCGAATCGAGAAATAAGATAGACTACTGTTGAAGTCAATGATTTTAAAATCATATATTCTTTGTTCCGGAATACACTAAACAATTCTTAATATATACTGACATATATAAGTTATTAATGGGTCAGGTGATTATATCAAGATCGCAACCTTGATTATAATAATTTTTATCACCGACCGCGCAACCGATGTTCGTTTAAAATCATTCAAGTTCGTAAATAAAAGACCAATGTAGCAGGTATCATATCCATATAATCGCTTGCGACTGTGACAAGCTGCAATATTTCGCAGAAAATACTTTAATTGACTGTTCTAAACAGATTTTACTATTTCGACGCCAAAACGGCATGCCGCATAAATGTTCTACTTCGAAATATAAATGTGCAAATTACATTTTATGGTTGAATATAAACCAATTTCGAACATATCTATGCTCATTACACCTATAATTAGAAACTTCTTACAAAACACAAATAACTGGTTAACAGTTTCAGATGATTAAATCAGGGAAATTACACATGTTTACAGAAATAAGTACAATCAAAAGTACATTTACAAATTGTCTAAAAAATATATAGATATTTATTTATAAAACGTAAATACGTACAATATTTTTAACAAATACATATTTACGTTAAAAGTTTTATATTATATTATATATATACTATATATATATATATATATATAGAGAAAAACGAAACGTAATCCATGGTATAACATGTTTTTAAATCTTATTTCTACCAGTATCCACAACCATTATACTGGATTCGTTAATATTTTCGTTCATCCAATCCCAACTGTACATTTGTCGTAGCCAAACCCCCTAAGCTATGTATGTCTTTGTTTCGCGCAATTTAGACAATTTCTTTTGCCTAACGCTATGTTGTGTGTCATCACTTTCATTGTGAATGAGTCCGTAGTTTAAGGATCTGTCGTATTTTGCTATTTTTGATGGCCTGTTAGTTATTATTTTGTAAATTGCGCAAAACAATAACAGAAGGAGCTAAGATAGGATTGGTAACGACAAATGTACAGTTGGGATTGGATGAACGAAAATAATAACGAATTCAGAATAATGACTGTGGATACGTGTAGAGGTAAGATTTTTAGTAAATGTTATCCCATGGATTATGTTTCGTTTTTCCTCATATTTTTAAAAAAATGGTGAAACTGGTAACGATAAATAATTAATTGAATATAAGAGTATATATATATATATATATATATATATATATATAGAGAGAGAGAGAGAGAGAGATATTTTTATTATTCATTAATATAAAATATGCACATGAACATTCCAGATATATATGCAATTCTATATATATATATATATATATATTCTTTGAAATGAGCTTTAATAAATTATTAGAGTCTTCCTGCAAAAGTAAAAAACAAAAGAATTTTATCAGATATAAGAGAATTTTCGTATCTCTGAATATCTACTAATGAACATATCATAAGAGAGTAACAGTAAAGAAGATAGAAATATGTGAACATAGAAAGGTAAAATAGAAATTGCAACACATTCGTTCTCTCATACTCAATGCTAAAGCTGCTTATAATCCGGCTGCACTATAAGGCTAGCCCCTTGCTCTCTTTTGCATTTAGTAATTTCTTTGAATGCTACGCCTGGAGAACATACGTGCGATATTTCGATGATGTGTTGCGCAATAGCAGACGTGTATTCACCATTTGATTTAAAACAGGCGTTTAAGTTGCAATGTTCTCTCATTCGAGTAATTAACCGTCATCCAGACGTAGCATTCAAAGTAATTACTAAATGTAAAAACAAAAGGGAGCTAGCCACATACGAAGCCTTATGGATAAACAAATTGCAGCCGGATTTATGTAAGCAGATGAAGCGCGTACAAGCATTGAGCTTGAACTGGATGTGACGCACGCAATTTGATTGGTTTCTATTTTTCACACTCTCTCTATGTTCACATATTTCTATCTTGTTTTACTTTCCAATTTTATATATAAAGATATGTTCATTAGTAGATATTTGAGAAGACCATGCGAAAGAAAATTTTCTTATATCTGATAAAATTTCTTTTTTGTTTTTGCACACAGGAAGGGTACAATTCTATATATATATATATATATATATATATATATATATATATATATATATATATATATATATGGAATATTAAGAATTGTTGAGCAAGTATAAAGTTTAAGAATACTTGTTTTAGTTAGCAATTATTAATTGTAGGAATGATTATAAAAAATATTATATAAAATTTACAAACTTGAAATAAATATCCAATCACCCGTACAGACGCGTTTAGACTATCAAGGTTCAACGTTCGAGTCCAATACCCACCTGGCTCACTAGGAGTAAATTGCAATAGATATATAATATATTTAACTTAAAATGTGTCTCCGCTCCTCCCCCCCCTCCTCCACGTAGTTCCATGTTGTAATTTTTGCTGTCTGTAATGCCGACTACATAATATCAAATCTGTCACAAATCTGACATGATTAGTGCATACCACATATCTCTAGTAGATATGCAATTAAGCATTTAGAAATCGTTCTAAAGGCGATAAAATGCGTTTCCCCACGTACTCCCTCGTATTAATTTTAACTGTCAGAAATGTTGACTACGCGATATGAATCTTGTTAAAAATTGGGCATTATTAGTGCTTACGCAATCTCTAATAGTTATGCAATAAAGAATTTAGAAATTGTCCGTATAGCAATAAAATTTATGCAAATCAAGTTTAGCGAAACACAAATCAAATAAAGGTAAGCAATCACAAAATGTGGCCTGTTATCATTTGCGTATATGGTTATTTAAATTTGAGCACTGAAAAGAGAATTCGTTGGAATTTACATGGGACCGTGAGTTTATGAATAGGTACATTAAAAATCATTATATCATCAGTCTGGTTTATTGTTCAGAAATCAGATTTGCTGTCCATTTTCACATGACTGTGGGTGTTTTTGCTGTTTTTTAGATTAAAAAAGTGGATTGATATTTATTTCAAGAAGCCAGAGTTGATCAATATAATGTAATTAATATGTTGGATCGCCAAAGGTGGCTGATGCCTTATTTAATGAAATTTTAATAAACAATACAAAAGCGTTTCGTAAAAGCTGTGCGTGATCATCGATATTTTTTACAATATATTTTAACAAAAGAGTATCCATAACTTTTTTCCCAAAAGTAAAATGTTTTTAGTTCATTTATTTAAAAAAACGTTTAAAATCCAGTGTTTCGGTAAGTAGGCCATTGCAATCAATGTTTCGACTTATAGAAGACCTTTAGGCTAAAATGGATTTTTGAATTAGTCATTGACGTCACAGACTCTTTTCATTTATTTGAAATTCTGTTAATCTTAACGTTTTTTACGTCCAAAATTCAGCCACTATATCGAAAATCGACATCAAAGTGCGCTTTTCTATCTTTTAGATGCTCAGATCTGTTTGTGTCTTATTAGTGAAACACATTAAAGTCTAACAGGCGTAGACCAAACAGCATTTATGTTCAGATATTTTACAAGGAAAGGAATTATCCATTTTTTTCTTCCACAAGTGCCCGTATACGTTGCCAATGCTTTAATTTGTTGGCTTTGATATAAAAATACATTGGTTGTTAAATCTTTCACACAGTGTAAAATGAATATTAATATTTGTTTATAAATCTCTTTAGAATTATTTATAACGAGCCATAAAAGGAAGCATTGCGCAGACGCAATTAATCAAAAATTGATTGCACAGGTGGTGGTAATAATTCTTTAAATCAACTTTGCGAACTTGAAGTAAACATCAATCCCATTGTATTTAACCATTCACAAACAAGATAGAAAAACTACCGTCAGTCTCAGTGTTGTTCGACAACTGGTTACATACAATGAGATTGGTGTTTACATTGCGTATATGTTAGAGTTTGCATTTGGAAATTGTAAAAGTTCGCATTTCTTGTAATTTTTTAATACATGTTTTTTTAAAATATTTTACTTAACACTATGCTTTGAATGCCGCCTCATTACGTCGTTTATTTCTTATATCGGAATATTTAAATAAATTATTTAATCAAAATTGAGGTAAGTTCCCCTTTCAAACGAATGGACTAAACTTGCGCAGTGGAATATTTTGAAATAACCTGATCCGTTTTATGCCTAACAAGTTTTTTTACTCACTATCCACATTCTTCATTCGGATATTTCTACACTCATTCTCGAGTGTCTTTCTTAACAGTCAGCTCATGACACAAAAAATAAGCACAAAGTAAGAGAAGTAAAAAATGGAGCTTAAACGGATAAAAGTATTCTAAGGACCAACTAGACGTTTAAAAATTACTGGTTTCACTATATTAGCGTGCGTCTTGTAACTCTGTTTGCTTGTGTTAATAACTAGGAAGCATTCAATTAAATATTTAATTACATGCAAATATAAGTTCTACATAGATAACCTACAGTAAATTATTCACAAATTCCCATTACATGCAATTGATAATTTTTAGAAAATTCTTATCATATGAAATGATGCAATCAAGAGTGTCATCTTTAATTAAGGAGAAAATAAACCTCTAGTAAAATCATACCAAAATAAATTATCAGTAGTGTGTAGAAAAAAGCCAAGTTAAAATATGAATTTAGAATACTGCCTATCAAAAGGAAGATGATAGTAATTTTTTAAAGAAAAGCGATACTTAACATAAAAGCGTATTAATAAGAAATACTCTAGATGAGGGAAATAAGTTAATATACAGAGTAAGACAGAAAAAATAAATATTACATTGTAAAGAATGGTACTGTGAATAATCCTTAAATTGTATAATAGTGAATTTCTAAAGCCCCTTAGAAACTAATCTTACTACAACTTTCTTAAACATTTCTTGAATCTACCACTGGTTCTAAATCGTGCAATCTATACTTCCTGCCAGAAGTAGTTCCTGTGTTTCAAATAGAGCCTAACCATGTTCCCACAATTTTTTTATTCATAATGTAATCTATCGGCATAATTTCGATAGATTCCTCAATAAATCGTGTTTATATTTTACGACTGTACATCATATGTGACAAAAAATATACCAATTAAATGTATGTCCAATGTCTACTGAATAACATCTATTAAAATGTCCTTATTTAAACAAAGTTCTATGTTCCAAACTTCTTAACATATTTGGTCAAGCACCAGATTGCATACGATCGTAATATGTCTAAAAGAACACTGTTCAATAATTTGTTAGAAATTTTAATGGCTAGAGTAAGGATTAGGCTTAAAACGATTCGCACGTTGTGAATTCGTGCTAATGATTTTATCTTCCTGTGTAGTTTAGAGATCGGTGTTAAAATTAATCTACAATCCCCCGTCTTACATTCAGATTTATCTTACTCTGAATTCTGAGTAAATTTACTTATAACATTCATCGTCATTAAACAATCATCGATTACGCGGGCGGTGGTAATAATTCTTCAAATCAAGTTTGCGAGCTTGAAGTAAACACCAATTCCAATGTATTTAACCAGGTGTCGCAAATTTGTGCAAGACTAATAAAGGTCAGAGCTGGATATCTAATTTTCTCTCCATATATATATATATATATATATATATATATATATATATAAACATTGTGGTTTGATCCCCGCTAGTCCGTTTGCCGTCGTACTTTGATGATGAACATGGAAGGTTGAAACGCGTTAGTATCTGTGACTGACAGTAGTCTTGGCGTTTTTAATCGCCATTGTTCCAATTAATTTAAATGGATATCAATTAGCACTGAACATTTCCCGAATTCCGTACAATTCAATCGCACAATATTGTACATTATATAGCCTAATGGTTCTTATTGTCATTTATATAATGACACCTACGTTTAAGTAAAATTGCTCCAGAAAATGAGTAATCATTTTTGGTTGAGTTAGGCATATCTGTGGCGTTTGAAATTTACTATTACTTAATCAATTTTAGGATTATTCGCAATACCATCCTTCATATTTGGGTCCTTTATTTCTAGTTACCTTATTTTATCCATTAAAGGAAGTGCATTATGACGAGTAACATTTATTAAAAAATTTCCATGTTAACCATCACTTTTCCTTACAATATTCATATAAGTAATATTTTGGTAGGCACTTTCCTTAATTTTCTTGCCTCTCCTTGATTTATTTCAGGTTTATATCTTTAGCAGCTTATTATTATTTAATTTGAAATAATTTTTCACAGAATGCAGTTGTATTAATTTGCTCAATTTCTTACCATTGATGCCATCCATGATTACATTACTTTAAACAGTAAGAATGTAACACTTTAAAATGATGTGTGCAAAGGGAATTTGACATTGAATCGCTTTATAATAAGATCGCAAACTTGATTAAAAGTAATTGTTATCACAGTCAGCTCAACCAATGTTCGTTTAACTATATAAATATTCAATTCAATTCCACTTCCCCATACTGTGTGGTGTCTGTTCAATAATGACAGATTGGGGATGGTTAGTTGAACATTTAGGTCTAAATAGATGTCATATGAACTCCAATTAAAAGTAAAAAACCCTAACTGAGTTGCATCAGTTAATATATAATTGAAAATTGAGTGTGTAGTGTGCGACAGGGTGGCTCAGTAGTTAGAGCATCAGATTCCGAAGCAGACGTGCCCAGGTTCGAGCCTTGTCAGCGGAAAATTCTGGCCAGTAGGTGATGAGTTCTCAATAAGGACGAAACCGGTCTACTGGATGAGTTGAATGAAAAGTTTTTTTGCGAACCTGGATTAATTGAAATTACCTGATCTGCGTTTTGACTAACGCAGCTTTTATTTTTTCATTAGTTTTCTTTCTTAAAAATATTTCGGCTGCCTTTTTCGGCAGCCTTCTTCAGTTGATTAAACAAATGAAACCAATGAAGCAAGCGCGTTATTTCATCTAGCCTTATTATTTATACTTCAGACTGATCTTTCACTAGATATTCGCGTGTCACATGTGTGTGTGTGTGTGTGCATTTCCGTAACTGTTATTTTTCATCTAAGTGAGTCTAGAGTGACAGAAAAAGAATTTACCATTTGCATACGTTAACTATTCGTTTCATACACGCAATGTAAAATGACGTAAATGAGATTGCCCTTACATTTTCTGGTAGGGCAAGACCAATAATTCAAAAACACTCGTCATAAAAACATGCCATGAGTGATAATACTAGAAGTCCGAATGACCAATGCACGTGTGAAATTTTTATTCAAACCACGCAGGTTGTACTTAGGATAGACTTGTTAATAACAGTTTTTGCCATACCATTAAATAGGCGCACGCCTCGCATGTGCATG
This sequence comes from Eudiplozoon nipponicum, assembly GCA_029291075.1. Lineage (NCBI taxonomy): Eukaryota > Metazoa > Platyhelminthes > Monogenea > Mazocraeidea > Diplozoidae > Eudiplozoon > Eudiplozoon nipponicum. The sequence goes on along the minus strand of JAQBSW010006457.1, from coordinate 21,609 downwards.
TGTATGTGTATACATAACTAAAAAATTCAGTTAAATATAATTGATACACATTTACGTACATCTAAATGAAGCTGCAGTCAATAGACATTAATTTACCCTTTGCACGCGTCAGACTAATTATTACTTCCAAAGATCAGATTTAGCAATATGCCCATACTTACCCGCAGTTTTATGTTCACCTCTTCTTACTTTAATTGGGCGCATGGTCTCACCAACGTACATGAGACTACAATCATTGCATGGGATTTCATACACTCCTGATGTTTCCGAAGGTTTAATCTTTTCTTTTCGGTTAGGAAGTATAGTGCCTAGTGTACGGGGCTGTTTTAAAACGGTTCATATATTTCATTTTAAAGCTATTGATTTCATTTTCCTACTTAATATAGAGTCCGGTAATACCACGACCTTGCACTCTTTCTTCTCCTTATCCGTTTTCATGTACCACAAATTAGGATTACTTTTTATCACGACACCCATTATTGTTGCATTTATTAAATGAAGAGGATAACCATTACCTTTGAATATATCGCACAGTCTACTTAATTCTAACTTCCTATGCTTTCCATCTATTAATACAAGGCTTTCATACGTTACGGATGATAGCAATTGAAATTAAGAAGGATTCCAAAATAAGTAACTTTCCTATAAATATCTCTTCCTAATTTCTGACATTCAAAAAAGGTAATTCACCTGATGATTCCCTTTGCAGAGTAAATTGGAGTTCGCTTATTCGATTAGCTAAAATTAAGAAATTTACCATTTCATTATAACCATGGTTCTAGATCATTAATATGTCATCCAAGAAGAGTAGGTACACTTTTGGTTTCTGTGGAGTCTTTTCCAAAAGATTATTTTCCAAATAATGCATAAAGATATTTGCTATTGGGACCGACAAGGGTTGTCCAATTGGACCACCTCGAATTCTTTCCCAAATTTAAAATAAGTGGAGGACATACAAATACACATCATCTCCATGACGTTTCTAATCGTCATTTTTCTTCCTTGTAATATTATTGGTTTCATTTGTTAAACTTGTGAGGATGAACCAACTGAAGAAGGCTACCGATAAAGGCAGCCGAAATATTTTTACGAAAGAAAACTACTGGATGAATTGTCTTTTCTACACTATACAATTCTTAGTTTATACTGGCAAATGTAATTAATTAATGGGTCAGGTATTAAGATCAAGATCGCAAACTCGATTACAGTCATTTTTATCATCGTCCGCGCGACCAATGTTCGTTATATTATAAAAATGTTCATTTAAATACCACTTTTCCATGTAGCGTGACCTTTGCTATATAATGACAATGTTGGGATGATTAGTTGGTAGTTTGGGTCTAAAGGGATGCCATAAGAGAAAGATTAGTCAAGAAACTTTAGTTAGCATACAACTGAATATTGTGCGAAGTGCGCGTAAGAGTGGCTCAGTGGCTAGAACACCAGATTCCGAAACCAACGTGCCCAAGTTCCAGCCTTATCTGACGCAAATTCGGAACAATACATGATGAATTGCAAATAAGGACAAAACCGGTCTACTGGATGAATTACCTTTTTAACAATTTACAATGTTTAGTTTATAACTGGCAAATGCATACATAAGGTCAGGTGTTCATAAGGAAGATCGGAACCTTATTATAGTAATTAAATCACTCTTTAGTTTCACTTTCATGAACGTGTATACGATTGTATTAAACTACTTGCCTCATTAAAATGCTCATACACATCGCATGCAGGATGCACGAATATCTAGTGAAATGTCACCAATTTTTGCAAGATCCGCCAGTGATGTAAATTTCAATAAACCGTGCGAAACGAGAAATACACGCATTTTCCTGTGTAAATCGTAGATATCCTGCAAAAATAATTTAGCGCGTCAAAATATTTTGAGCCAAAAATACATATATTTTGCTTATGCTGGCTCAATATTTAAGGCATATTCAAATTAACTTAGATGGTGAACAGAAAACTTAGATAAAATTTTGGTTATAAAGATAAATAATAGGCACAAATTGTAACCGCAATTATATTATAAATAAATTTAGCAAGCATAAGAGGTAAAGATTCTGGAGCATTTTTGTTAGAAATTTACTTAAAAAATAAAAACAAACAAAATTTGGAATTAACTGAAGCACGTAGATTAACCGGTTAAACGATAAATTAACACCATAATAATCGACGGCTAAATAAACCCTACAATTATAACATTTTCTACACACAGAAGTCAATAAAGACTATCGTAAGTCATTAATCTAGGATGTATTTAGTGATAAAATGTAAAAAATTTCAACACAAAATAAGAAAAACTAAGATAAAATCTTTTAAGTCGTAAATGTGTTGCACGAAAATTAATAAACAATTAAATATTACTTAAATCAAGTTTGCGAGCTTGAAGTAAGCACCAATCGCATTTTGTTGAAACTTATGTCAAACAACATAGATAACTATATATATATATATATATATATATATATATATATATATATATATATATATATATATATATATATGTTGTGTGTATTAGAGAAAGTGTCTGTGTATAAAAGTGGTTATATGTCGAAAGCTGCACGAAGTTAATGCTCGTGACTGCGTACAAATTGTGCAGTCGAAAGGTTCAGTAAAGAGCAATGTATTCGAGGCTCTTAGATATGAGATACGCATATCTAATTTCGCTATTCAGTTTGCCATCGTACTCTGATGATGATAATGGCAGGGTGGCTCAGTTATTAGAGCACCAGATTCCGAAACATACGTGCCCAGGTTCGAACCTTGTCCGTGGCAAATTCTGGCCAGTACGTGATGAGTTCCCAATAAGGAAGAAACCGATCTACTGGATGAATTTCCTTTTCTACACTATACAATTCTTAGTTTATACTGACAAAATGTAAGTAATTAATGGGTCAGGTATTTATATCAAGTTCGCAACCTTGATTATAGTAAATGTTATCACCGCCCGCGCAACCAATGTTCGCTTAATTATTAAAAACTATCAGTCTAAATAAATGAACAGAAAACACTATTCATGAATGCATTTTTGAAACATGCACTTAGTTATTAATTTGTGTAAAATTTTTTTACTAAAATAGTCTTTAAAATTAATTAACTATTAATTTTACTTACCTTGGCCTTGGCCATTTGTTAGCTGATATTAATGTTAATATCCTTGATAAATTACATTTCTTCCACTACAATAATATTTCATTCCGTATTTAAACTATTGATTTTCTTCTGCAGAAATATATATTGTAATATCTTTAGATTTGGTTTCAAACTTCAATCTTTAATTGTGAAATTCGTTATATATAGAAATACTTCAGTATCATATTTAGTTAAAAGATCAATGCTTGTGCGATTAGTGATAAAGAGTAATTCAATCACATTTACGAGCCAAATATATGTATACATTTGTCATTGCATAATTTGTAAAAGGCAATTTATCCATTAGTCCGGTTTCGTCTTTATTGAGAACTATTCGGGAATTTTCCAGTATGTGCTGCGGACCGGTCTCGAATCTTGACACATCTAATTTGGAATTGATTACTCTAACCACTGAGCCACCCTGCTGCACGCTAAAAACAATTTTCAGTAATACATTAACTTAAGTTTTATGTTAGCTTTTCCTTAAGGAGGAGCTTATCTGGCACCCCTTTATACCTAGGGTTCCAACAAGCCAACTCAAATCTGTCATTACCGAACAGGCAGCACGTCAACCAGGAAAGTGATATTGAATTAAAGTTTTATACAATAAAGCAATCATTGCGTCTGTAGCAAAAATCTTGTAGTTACTTGAAGAGTTCTCAATAAGGCGGAAATCGGTCTCTTGTATGAGTTCATGTTGTGTTCGCAGTAGTCAATTGTGGGACAATGGATAGCACTTAAATACAGTTTGTTGTCGAGAACTAATATATATGCAAGTGTGTATTAGGTGTTACGAACCTAGCAACAAATTAGTTCCATTTTGACCAGAAGAATAAACCAAAGGCAGCATGAACGGAAAGTATAATCTCATGCACATTCGTTTCGTGCCTTCTGGTGACTCATCAGTAGGAACCGGTATTACGCCCTTTAACCACTATATATTTGGTAGAAGAATGTGGAATAATAGGACGTTACAATCTCCTAGACGAATGTGTAAACCTGCAATAGTGAAGCTAACATCATCTAAAGTCAACGACAATACGACTTCAACGCTAACTCACACTATATAATATATATATACCGAGTCTGTAAAAGATACTAACACTATGGCTATTTTGTAAGTAACCGATAGCAACATTATAATACCGAAAAGGTGCATATTACTAACACTATGATAACACTCATAGATCGGTAAAATCTTGATTCTTTGACATATTAAGATGTACAGCTTCTCTTTTGCATTGATTGATGTTTTCACACACAAATGCTATCACTCTGAAGGTGACCACAATTATATTATCCGAAAATGATGTTGAACCAAGTATTTCCGATTTTTCCCAAATTTTAGGGACTTTATCTCTATTCCCATCTTCAGGATTAACACCATACTCATAGAAAACACAACTTGTGACAAATGTGATATCCTCATTCAAGACTGATCTATTTATATTTATTTTACATCCTAAAGTATTTCTGCCTGCCCTAGTACTCGGCGTTAATAACTGTCATCATATACTCAATTGTATACACGAAAATACACACACACAAACCTATACCAACATGTATGTGTTCTCTAAACATAAGGAAGCCATATTTATTAACATACATGTCTATCTGTGATGTCATTACTTTCTAATTAATTTTCCAGACACGTAGAAAGCTCAAGCAAATTTTCATTTTCATTAAATTGCAGTATTCCTAAATTTCCAGATTTACCCAATCACATCCAACGTGCAATAGGTTATAGAGGGAGAGTTTACGCAACTGTTGTAGTATTATTCTATTGTTTGGACAAGACTTGGTTAAACATCATTTCTAAAAAATCTAATTGTGGACGACACCTGCAAATGTACAAGAACAAAGATTTTACCGACCTACGAGTGCTACCAACTGTCTCGCAATAAACTATTGCGGAAACAATATGAAAGATGACAGCTTGGAAACGACAATTATGGTATTCGTTATTAGGAATTGCGCACATATTATCAAATTAGCTCTAACAAATCAGAAGAGTATACAAAAGTCAGCATTAACGAATCGTATAACCTCAAGTAGCCGCTTTTAATGCTCACTGGCGACTCATTAGTCAGAGCCAATACTGCTTCCTGAACCCACTCTATATTTCGGTGAGTAATGTGAGCCAATTGGATGGTACAATCTCCCATACAAATTTGTAAATCTTCAGTAGTGGGCTAGCCTCAATTAAAGCCTCCGACAAAGCAGCTTCAAAGCCAAATCACTAGCTATAATATATATATATATATATATATATATATATATATATACTCTCTTAATATATATATACGAGTGCTACTTTTCCGAGTGTAGTTTTTCGTTTCATCTTATTGCGCAAATTTGTATTCTTCACATGGTAACAGAGCAAGTTTGGATTTCAGTGTTGACTGCTCATATTGGTTGGAAACTTCTGTCACCGCATGCGCATCTGTTTTTTTTCCTCTTCTGTTTGTTGCCAATCCGATTGAATTTTTGTTGATTGTAGTCGAGGGCCTGTTCGGTCTTGTCTGGATACTAGTAAATTGTTGTTGAAATTTGTTATCCGTGGCCAGTCGATTAGAATATCGTGCTGATGAAACTTTTGCCTATTTAGGTCAGGTGCTTGTTGTTTTATATTAAGGGCTTCATAAATAAAACATAATTTTTCTGATATATATATATATATATATATATATGCCAAGCCAGTAAAGGGTACCAAAACTATGACTAATGTGTCAGTACCTGATACCTATTCGGTACATGGTACCAACACAATGTAAATTTTTCATTGTCCACATTCTGATTAAAAATGCAATGATAATCAAAGTTATAAATTGCACACAAATAAATTATAAAGCCAACATTTGATACTACGAATATTATTAAAAGTCGTGTCCCAAAAGAAATAAAAGTTCAGTTAATTTAATAAATAAAGCTCATGATAAACAACACAATTCCAGACATACCAAGAACACGCTCGACTTCCGCGTCCAACCAACAGCGTTTCTGTGAATCAGATTCCACACTGGATTCTGCTAGAGCGGAGTCTTCACTTGTTTGTAATGAAGTCTGAGAATTATATCTAAATAAATTTTAAACGCAAAATCCATCAAAGGTATGATAATTGAACTAATTTAACATAAATCGCGTTAAAATACTCAAAAGCGGTAAATACATTTAAATGATGATATTAGTGCAGTACAATCACAAAGTTTACCCAACTCGCGATTCTCTTTAGTCTTTTGTTAATTATCAATAGTAGCTCCGCGATAAAATGTTGGATCCTCGTTTCCAGATAGACGCCGTCGCTGTCTCCACCGTGGATTTGTGCTCATTGGTTCTGACACTCCAAAGATTTACACGCCTACAGTACTTAATGGCGACTCGTCAGTAGGAGCAGGTATCACGCCCTTTACCCACAGTATATTTGGGTACAGGAAGGTACAATCTCCTAGACGAATGTGTAAACCTGTAATAGTGAAACTAACATCATCAACATATAATGCACGAGATTATAATTTTCGTTCATGCTGTCTTTGGTTTATTCTTCTGGTCATAATTGAACTAATTTTTTACTAGGTGCACAACACCTAATACATAATTGCATATATATATATATATATATATATATATATATATATATATATATATATATATATATATATATATATATATTAGTTATCCGCAACATACAGTATCTAATGGTTTAATGGTTTTACTTTACTTAATAAATCAAAGTTATTTCTTTCCAAAATGCACATAAGCATTTTGCTACTTTTTGTGGCGGAGATCTAATATATATGCCATTATGCATTCGGTGTTGCGCGCCTAGTAACAAATTAGTTCAAATATGACTATGTTGTCTTTGGTTTATCCTTCCGGTCATATTTGAACTAATTTGTTACTATTCGCGCAACACCTAATACATAAAATGCACATAAACTTATCGGCCATAATGAAGGCTCAGCGGAGCCAATTCCTAGAAAATCGTTCTGTCTGTATAATTGACGATTAAAACGGAATTGAATATCTGAACATAAATTCAATAGATTCAATCAGCTAAAACATTAGTAAATAACGACCCAACATCAAACGAACGCATCCCATGACTTGCAAATTTCAATTGGCCATCGTTTCCAAAAAAACTCAAAGGTATCTCTCAAAATGTACAAATAAGGGCAATTTTAATAATACAGCCAAAAATTTCGCCAATTCATGCGTTGGCCTATTTACCATTAAAATAATTGGTCTCAACAGAATGCTATTTTTAAGTATCTTTGGTAAAGCGTACAATCTTGGTATTTGTCTTCTAATCGGTCACAGCTGTTTGCGTTCAGCACGTTTGATCCATCCTATTTGTAGGAGGTAGAATAACACTGTCGAAATGACTTCATCGTTTTTCGTTAATGCTGACTTTGGTATATCCTTTTGGTCCTATTTAAACTTATTTGTTAATAGCTAGGTCATGCCAAATAAAAGATTGTATATATTCTAGTTCTCCGCAGCGTAAAATGCGTAACTAAAAGATGTGTATTGATGTTGAAAATTAGATAAACCTTCTAAACAGTATGAAATCTTTGTTTTAAAAGTAAATTAAAAGTTTATTTCTTTAAGAAGGCCTTGAAATGTGATCACTAACTGATCGTGTTTATGTTTTGAAGCACGCGTAAATCCTGAACGCTGAGTTTTTTCAGCTCCATATATTAAAGAGAGATAAAGATTTACTCGTATGAATATGTCATTTTTTTAAATTTGAATTGCTTTCTTCATTTTTATTATTGTCTTTCCACTTGCCTGCTTTTTAAACTCGTGATTTACCTAATCCATTGAATGTAGCCAATGCTTAAGTAAATTATGCAATTATATAGATTTAATAAAAATACAAAAGCAAACGATATTTCCTTTGAGACAATCTCCAGTTTTCTATACCATTTTTTATTTTACGGGTTTAAATAAACAATAAAAAAGAGACTGGATCCATTTTTCGACTCCACAATCGCAATGCACTTCATTTTACCAATTAAATATTACTGAATAAAGAAACTATTATTTAACACGCAAAATACTAAATATTATACTTTAATGTTTTTAAATATTTGGCGGAAATTTTCACGAATTAAATATTTTTATTGTATAGAAAAGCTTTCGTTAAATTATCTTAGCCTAAGCATACTACATATCGCTTTCTTTTTAAGATGTGCCACTCAGAAGAAACACCTTTCAGTAATATAGCATTTAATAACCTTGAAAAATGATTACTTTCTATCTTTACTACTAATAGTAGAAGTTAATATTAAACGAAACCTAAGGCATTCATAAGGAAGACAGTTAAATTGCCATTGTTTATCAGGTATACAAAATCGTATTTTCTAATGCATGAGACAATGAAACTTACTGAAAAATAACTTTAATGATAGTTATTTAGTTTAATAAAATCTTCATATTTTACATGATTTTTATTTCATAATTTCGTTATTTTTAGTTCTGTTTCAAGCTTGATAATTTATTTTCTTCCATGAAAAGTTAAATCTACTAGTTTGTGAGTTACACCTAATAATATGTTTGCAACCTTTATGCAGAGCTTATGTTAATTATCAATATTCATACCATCTGCTAAATTATTTATTATTTATGAAAGACATATCTTTAATGAAGGAAATGCACAATTTCATGCCCAACATAAATGGACATTAAATTCTAGACACTGCCTGGTGAGTTCACATTAAGGCCGAAACCGGTCTATTTTCTTAATTTGCACTCTCCAAAATATACAATGCTTTGTCAATACTGAAAAATGTATAAATAATGGGGTTGATTTAAATATCAAGTTCGTAACCTTGATTTATAACAGCGCGCACAATCAATGATCGGCTAAATATGTAAGTTATCGTTAATTTTAAAAGAAGTATTTCAGTTAAATTAGCTGCATTGTAATTAAACCTTGGGTCGCTCTCCTATCCGCTTGACAGATGTACAAATCCGGAAATCGCAAAACACAAACAAGAAATACAGTAATGCTTCTTTTACAAACGATAGAAAGACGAAAATATATTTTCACACCAGGCATGGTACACAACACCAATTTGATACTGGAGGCAAAAATGTTGATAAAGATAAATAATTCATCGTAAAATTGATGAAAGGAAAATGCTTCTCACCTGCATTTTAAAATTGTACTATAGAAAAGTGGTACGCCTTCGCAATATGTTTACACAAAAGAAAAAATAAAAAGATGATATACTCATTATAAAAGTTAAAACTATAAAGCATAAAAGCAGAACTTGGTGACAACAAAACTGCAGCATACCAAGGATATTCCAAAAACAGTGAATGTAAAAAGTGCTATGGGCACTAAGAAAGAGAGAATGACTATCCACATCAGTATGCAGCCATTGATATGCGATTATGGAAAAACCGCCAAACAACAGTAGAAACATAAATGTCACTCTGCAATTGGGGAATAGTGGGTAAATTCCAGCTAGTTTAATATAGTGGAGAATTACGCGCATCACAAGTGCCAAATTTCCTAATTATGATGTTAATTTCATCAATTCCCCTCATCTTCCTGATTAAACATAGTTTACAAATTTACGCGTCAATGCAGTAGCCAGAATATGGGCTGTCCAAAATTTTATTCATTTACAAGATCTAGTGAACTATAGGTTATCCGAATGGGAACCGCTCCAACCGACTAATTCACCATAGAAAAAAAAACTGAGAATCAGAATACTACACAGGGTTGACAAAGTTTAGTTTGCTATAAAATAAACCAATAAAGAAATATGCATGCAAATTTGGGAAGTTGCGTCAATAAAATAGGAAAACCTACACTTAAACATACAAATCTTTAACAGATATGACATCCTGTTTAGTGACACCTTAAATGATCACATCCTCAATTATAAAAATAATTTAAACTTCCTCATCTGAAAAAACGTCAATCATAATTGAACAATTGGTTGTTAAAATCTGTAGGTGACCGATATCAACAAATGTTTTATAAAGAAAAAACAACCACTTAAACGGTAGTGTGTGGCATACTAATTATAAATACCAACACATTTAAACGCGCAAAAACTTCTGAATAAATTTAGAAAAATATTAATGAAGCATGTCCTATCAAAATTGATTGGATATGCAGGTACTTATTTCCCTATAGACTATGCATACTGACATAAACCTGAATTAGAGCTTCCGAGAATATATTGTAAATCAAAGATTTATGATATTGAAAGGGAAAATTATTGTTGCAAGCCTCGGTGCAAGTAAAATATTTCGAGAATTATAGAGATTCTATTGGAACTGGTTCGGAAGTCATCCAGTAGAAATCTCTAGAAGAATCGAAGGGTAAACATGAGAGTTTGCATAAATAAGGTTAATTTCTTAATAAAGAACCTTTCAGCTACAAAATGCGCAGGCCTACATATTTCCAAAAATCAGCATTCTAATATCATCGATCACACACAATCAATTTTTTTCACATAAAACTAATAAACGAGTACAGACCATTTCGATCAATCCACAAGTAGAAATTTGACATAAAGCAAATTTATTACGCTGGACGGTTTTTACATGCATTGAAGAATTATGAAAATAAGCTGTAATACTTATCAGAAATTCTACTCGAGATATGTGGTATTGACTTTATCACTAGAATTTATATTTCATTTTTATACAGCAGAAATTGACAATCAAACGTAATTGTAATTAAGCGAACATTGGTTGCGCGGGTGGTGATAACATTTATTATAATCAAAGTTGCGATCTCGATATAAGCACCTGAACCATTAATTACTGACATATGTCAGTATAAACTAAGAACCAGCACATCGGTTTCGTCCTTTTTGGGATCTCATTGTGTACTGGCCAGAATTTGACGCGGAAAGGGCTCGAACCCGGACACGTCTGAGCACCAAATTCCGAAGCAGACGTGCCCAGGTTCGAGCCCTGTCCACGGCAAATTCTGGCTAATACATGATGAGCTCCCAAAAAGGAAGAAACCGGTTTACTGGTCGAAATGCCTCTTCTACACTATGCTATTCTTAGTTTAGACAGACATGTAAATAAGTAATGTTATTTTGTTTTTATCTGTTTCCAAGTTAATCAATAATGATATTTCGACCAATTAAGTTTTTGCATTAGAATTAGTGTATTTTAGGAAGGCAAACTCTATCGTATCATTTTATTAAATCAAGTTTGCGAGCTTGAAGTGAACACCAATCCAATTGTATTTAACCAGTTGTCGAACAATATAGCAGAAATGAAGCCATTCAAATGCATTAACGTGTTTTGACCTTCCATGATCATCATCAGAGTACGACGGCAATCTGACTATCAAGGATCAAACTGCATTGCATATATATGGAAAGCAAAATTAGATATGCGGCTCTAAACCTCTAGTAGCCTTGCATACATTATACGTGATAGGAAATGTCGGCTGCACAATTTCTATACAGTCACAAAAATTAGCTGTTTGTAGCTTTCGCCACACACATATATATAGAAAATACAATTAAACAATAATGCAAGACTACTAAAGGTGAGAGCCGCATATCTAATTTTGCTTTCCATATATATGCAATGCGGTTTGATCCTCGCTCGTCAGTTCGCCGTCGTACTCTGATGATGATCATGGAAGATCGAAACGCGTCAGTGCGTTGCGACTGGTGGTATTTTTTAAAGTTCTTCGACGAGTGGTTAAATACAATGTGATTTGTGTTTACTACAAGTTCGCAAACTTCATTTCAAGAATTGTTACTACCACCCGCGCAATCAATTATTGCTAAATTCGATCGAATAATTAATTTTAATCAAGGTTGCGATCTTGATATAAACACCTGACCCATTATGTACACACATTTGCCAGTAAAATCTATGTATTATATATTGTGGTAAGGGAAATTCATCTAGTAGGTGGCTCAATGGTTAGAAAACGAGATTCCGTAGAAAACATGCCAAGGTTCGAACACTGTCCGCGGCAAATTCTGGCCAGTATGTGATGTGTTCCGAATAAAGACGAAACCGGTCCACTGGATGAATTGCCTTTTCCACACTATACAATACTTAATCTATACAGCCAAATGTATGTTCATACTGTGTCAGGTGTTTTTATTAAGATGGCAAAAGTAATTGCTATCACAGCCCGCGCAACCCAGAAGAAGTCCGATACATTTGTACTGTGCCCCGTTTACAAAATATGCATCGAAACAGTTGATTGGTAATTAAGTTCATAAAATTTAAAGAAGCAAATACTAAATTAAATGATGGCGGATAATGTTGAAAATCTAGTTTGTCAAACATTCAATGTATTGACTACCACGCAAACTAATCAAGCTCTAGCACAAAAGTGTACAACTAATTAAATAACCAATGAATAAAGACATTGTCAAGAACTCGTTCAAGCGAAAAAACGCCCATAATTTGATCAACAGAATGGCCTAAATTGCGGTTTCAGCAATATCTGCTCACATTCTTTAGGAACAAAAAATGAAATAAAATTACGGATTTTCTATTAACATTATTGCGACAAAGGATCTCATATTACCGTTTGAAAAAGAACATAGTAACTTTGAAGACCAACGTTTCCAAAAGGTCAATGTTGTAGATTTAGTAAGCTACTGTGCCCATACTGTGACTGACCACGGGAACCTGAAAAAATATAATTAAGCAATTCGTATACTAAAAAAAACATACGAAAAAGTTAGTTATTTATTCCGACTTGCTTACCGACGACTCAACAGTGAGAGCCGATACAACACCAAAACACACGATATAGTTAGTAATCAACCTCTTGGTTTGGCAATAGCTTCACACAGCACTTTTTCATGCACATATCTTTTAAAGTAGCTACTTTTATGAATTCGTAATTAAAACTCAAGAATAAATAAATTATTAAAGCGAAAATGTATTAACAATCTGGTATATACAACACAGTTAAAAAATAAATTAATCCATTTCGCTTGTCACAAAAGTTTCAATCAAAATATTATATATTAAATTCGACTTGAGATCCGGTAAAAAGCAAATGGATTTTCTCTAACTGTGCTGTATATACCTGCTCTTAATATATGAATCGTTTCTCGATTTAAGCCCATACAAATTTAATTAAATAAATGTGGATATATGACCGGTGAAATTTCATACACGTTCGTGCACTAATGCAGCATTAGGCAAAAAACTTTATAAACCCATTAACAAGGCGACTAATTAGACAAATCACTATATATAAAATGTAAAAAGTTTAGAATGGTGTAAACATTATGGATTTTTTCTTGAAATACAGATTAGAAAACATTCTGATCACTCGCTACACCAGCAAAGACCTATACTATGGCCTGGACCTTCATCGGTTAACAAATATTTTTGTAATTTTCACCGAATCATTTTGAAAAAACATAAGTCATATTCTACAAGTTTCGTTAACTGACAAAAAACATTTCTCAGATTTCACACAGCGTAGAATGCTAATAAATAGTTCAAAGAGAACAATTAAAACTTGGCCAAAGTCAGCACGAACACAGGATGTTATTTTATTTAGACGGACATTTCGTGTTTTTTAAAGACTCCTAATTAAGAGACTGCTCTTCGCATGTTTGCATGAGCTAACTTCAGTAACGCAGCTAGACAGAACTGATTCTCTGTTTAAATGAGCATAATTTAGTACGGAAACAAAGCATGGTTATGTATTTAATTATTTGTTCTGCTTAAATTTTTGGGAATATGTACATAAATTCACATAATTTTGTTTTCCAATTTTAAAGGGACTTGCTGATAGTCAGCGTTAAAAATCTATTTATGCTTATTTTCGGTTAAACTACGAAGCTAATGTTTGCTTTCCCACTTAATTTATGACCACTTAGCGTTAACAGGGTTTCCTTGCTTGAGCTTTCGACTATAGGTGTTCAGCGTTTGTACTTTCGTTTAATTAATTCCTCGATTAGTGTGTCAAGTAGAGTAGCCTAGCGAGAAGGAGACAGTTGTGCAGAGACTGTATTGTTATGTTTATCACTTGTGAAATTTATGTTTATATGCCAAAATTATATTTATGTATTTTATTTAAATACACAATTTATGAGGAATTACTTTCGTGAATAGTTATATGATGAGGTTAATAAGCCGACAACGCCTTGTAATTTTTTGTCTCTAAATCCTATTTTTAATGGCATTACTTAATTTTCTCTGGATTTTTTCATGGAAACTGGGGTAGTCGTTCTAGTCGGAATAGATTGACTATACCAACGGAAGAAGTGCATAAGCCTACAGTATAGAAGTCAGAATAAGAAATTGAGTCGGCTATAGTATAATGGTCCGATTGATCCTCATTTCCAAGTACGCATCGAGTTTGTCTTCTTATTGGCTGGGTGCTTATTCGTCCCCTTCTTCCAAAGGCTGCAACATCGTTCATACCAACCACCAGCTGAAGCCTTCTGAAGAAAGAGACGAAACCGTAACCAACAAATAAGAAGGCATACTGTATGCGCATTTATAAATGACCATCAATCGGATCTTTGCGAAACTGATAGTGCAAAGCGAAAACCCACGGCCGAAAATTGCGGAGATTCAACATTTGAAGCTCGAACTGCGCAAACATTCCTTCTTATTGTATTAGCTATTCCATGCAATTAAATTCAATTAACGTATTTCTTTTAACAAATTATTTGTTGTGACCAGAAGGATAAACCAAAGACAGCATGAACGGAGCCGGTTATACGCCCTTTACCCACTATATATTTGGGTGAGAATGTGGGAAAATTGGATGGTACAAACCCCTATCCTTTTGGTCATAATTGAACTAATTTGTTACTAGGTTCGCAACACCTAATACATAAATGCATACATAAGACAGTTCAAAATCAATATTTCACTAGTCATATTGATTGTCAAATTGTTAGTGTGATGTGCTTTCCATTGAAAAAGACTTCAGCAAAAAGAAGTCGAAATATCTGGAATAATCAGGTAGACAATGGATGAAAAACCTTGTGTCGCACCACAAGGAAAAGGTAATTAATCTATTCCCTGTCGTGCAACATGTTTTTTTATATACAGTACTCTTCAGGATAGGCTTGCTTTCATCAAAATTTAGACTAACAACCATTCTGAACACCTGTAGCTCAAGAAAAGATTTACATTTGAATGATTTTTTAACTTGGCATGCAATGCTTGATGCATACTTGCCAATATATTAGTTGTTCACAACAAAGAATGTATAACTTTTGTACGAGTCGTAACTGTTTGAAATATGGAAGTCAAGGATTTCCAGAGGAGGGGAATAAGTCAAGCCCACGCGAAACCACCTTAGACTGCCGCGAAGGTAATATTTCCCAAAAGAGCCATTTAAATTAATTAACCGTTTTAAAAAATAATAGTAAGTGGACGAATTTAGAGAAACCTATTTTGTTTACTCATCGTACTTGCTGCCTGTTTTGCTGCTATTTGTCTGTGCCGACCCAAGAGGCAGCATCTGTTTGTCACGTCGCTCCTTTCGAACAGCTTGAATTTCTTCCTGTTTTCGACGCAGAACTTTCTGTTGGTGCTCAGATTTGATTTCCAGTTGCCGAATTCTCTCTTGGTCACGTTGCTGTTTTTGCTAATTTCGAATTGAAATACAAATTTGTTTTTAAACATATATATTCATTTTTTAGGCAGTGATACAGGTGCCTTCTGGTTCATTCAAACAAAAGGCAAAACAAGTTGAATTTCTCATATTCATTTTGATGTTAACGCGCATATTTAGACTCAAATTAGCTACAGGTAACTGAATTACTCAACTTTATGGCGTGCATTGTGTAATTGATGAACTTTTAAATAGAATGCATAAAATAAGGAAAATGAAGTAAATAACATTGTACGCATTAATGTTTTACCGATTTAAACAAAAACCTCAAGTCACATGATTTCGATATCAAATGACTGAAAGCTAAGCAAGGAAAACGAACAGTGCCAAATGTCCGATATAGCCAAGATCTTACGAAATAAAATCCTAGCCAGTACTATAAATCACATGATTGTAGTTTAAAGCATCAACCCAGAGGCAGGGGAAATACTAACTTTGCCTTCAAAATATGCTACTACAGAGTTTTAATAGCCAAAATCCATAATGCCAACTTTTTACCACTTAGCAGGCTTTAGATCCTTGCTGTTTATTTTGTTTCATCGCTGATGTTTCGGAACGTCTCCATTCTCTATTCTCTGTCATAGTACATGTAAATACACGTTACCTCACAACTCGAATTAAATTTAAACGACAAGCATACGGTCAAGAAAGTACACTGGTGATTCATCAAAACTTTAGAAAACGCATAAGAAAATGTACAACTAACGAAAATTCAACTCTTTGATTTCCGCACGTGTTGGAGTAGGCAGGTTTATTTAAATGAAAGTCAATTTATATAACTCTAAGCTGACAAGTAAAGATTTTCGTGAGAAATAAATATCACACTGAAAGAAGCCTGTACCAAAATATTTGGACGGAAATAATAATTTGATTTATTCTCTGTGCTATAAGTACTTTTATTGCTTTTACAAACGACTTTCTTGGTTTAAATTATTCACGGTATCATATGAACTTTTTTCAGGTCTTGATGTCTTCCAATATGCGCCCGACTCTGTCATTTTTCACATGTTTTACTGGTTATCTGAGAGGTGAAATTATGTATACCGGAAATTTGATATAACTACAATTTTACTGAGGTAAGGGTTGGTCTGCCATTTGCAGTATATATATATATATATATATATATATATATATATATATATATATATATATATATATATATATATATATTCTTAAGTGAAACAACACAAATAAAAAAGTGGATAAGGCCATTTATTTCGTGAATACTAATCATCTCTTATACAATCATACATATTTATACATTTTGGGTTGTCAATTGGTTATGTTATCGGTGATAAATCTGACTCGTTATTACTGCTGTTTCTTGTTTTGACTAGTAGGTGAGTGTGTATGCGTTTGTGTTTGTGTTGTGTATGTGTGTTTGCATGTAAAGGTCATTCTCGCAGTATTGCGAAGTGATGTCTGAGATCTTGTCATTATTGTTTTGATAACTTGAGAGTTAGCCATTTGTGCAAATTGTTCACTGTTATCTATACAAGTGCTATTTTTCCCAGTATAGTTGATCGTTTCACCCCGCTGCGCAAGGGTGCTATTTTCGCTTGGTAACAACGCTAATGTTGATTGTCGTGCTAAACGCTCACACTGTTTGGAGACTTCTGTCATCGTATGCGCCTCTGTTATCTCAACCTCACCTTGTTGCCAATCCGATAGTACGTTTGTTGATTCTAGTCGAGGGCCTGTTGGTTGTTGGCTGGATACTAGTAGATTGTTGTTGAATTTTGTTATCCTTGGCCAGTCGATAAGGATATCATGTTGATGAAACTTTTGAATGTTAAGTTCAGGTGCTTGTTGTTTTATGTAAAGCACTTCGTAGATAAAAAGTAATTTTTCGGATTTTGCTTTATGTAGAATTGTGAAATTGGTCGAATTGACAGGGTGCCCTGTTGCCAATATATGATCGGAAATAGCTGATTTTCCTGACGGTGGCAAGCCTTTGTTAATCAATTTCTGTGGCAAATGCTGCTGGATTCTGCTTATCAATTGCTTCTTCGTACGTCCGATATATGTGCTACCGCACATACATGAGAATTTGTAGACTATGAATGATTTGGAGAGAATTGGCAATTGATCTTTGGCATCCAACCTCATGATTCTCCGTGTACTGAATGTCATATTAACTTTAACACTGGGAAAGTTGTTCTTAGTTATTCTATTCAGCCGCCGTGCAATTATTGAGGCTGGTATGTCGCCTCTAAATGGTAAGTTTAGGAAAACCTGCTTGCTCGGTGTCCTCTCTAGTACGAATTTGCCGTGGTCTAATGTTGACATCAATGAACCGCTCTGGGTAGTTGTTCATTAGCAGAATATTCCTGACGTAGCCCAGTTCTTCCTCAATCTTGTGTTCAGAGCAGATCTTTCTGATTCTGTTCGCTAGGTTGTTTTCTAAGTTTCTTTTGTGGGATTTTGGCACACTACTGTTGTAATGAATGTATTGTCCAGTGAAAGTGGATTTTTCTATGTATGGCCAGTGTCAAATCTCCGTTTGCTTCTCGAGTGAGTTTGATGTCAAGGAATGGGAAACTGTCGTCTTTCTCTACTTCGAGAGTGAATTTGATGTCTGGATCGACTCCATTTGCTTGCTTGAGGATTTCGGAAGGGTCTGCTGCTTCTGAGATGAACAACAAGATATCATCTACATACCTTTTGTAGAGTGTGCACTGGTCAATTATACCTTTTAGGCTCGTTTTTTCCAGACATGTATATATATATAAGAATATATATGAGAGAGGCGTATATATATATATATATATGTATATATATATATGACGATGGTAACATATATGAAGGAATAATTGGTTTTACTTCACTGATAACATAAAACATATGTTATAGATTTTAAATTTTTTAAAAATTTTAAGTCCTTAGTATTTGTAATGAATTTTCCTCAATTTTCCTGCTCAATTCCTTTGTCCAATGGATAAAAATGAATATTTCAAACCACTATTGTATACTTCTTATTGAGATTACACTCCATACCACTTTTTCGGTATATTTGTAACTGAATAAGTTGGTTATATATTTAAACAATTAATGATTGCGCGAGTGGTGTTAACAATACTTTAAATCAAGTTTGCGAGCTTGAAGAAAACACCAATCACATTGTGTCTCACTAGTTGTGGAACAACATAGCAAAATTGCCATCAGTCACTCTTACTGACACACGTGTTTCGACCTTCCATGATCATCATCAGAATACGACGGCAAACTGACTAGCGAGGATCAAACCGCAATGCATATATATATGGAAAGCAAAATTAGATATATTTAGGTGTTTTATCTAACGTAATACATGTTCACCGAGGAACGGCTGAATTTGGTCTAATTAAACGATATATCTTAGTTAATATGTTTTCCAATTTTAAGTTTGGCATCTCCTGACGCCAAAGGGTTGCAAATTAAAGTGCAAATGGTATTGCAGCTAGAGGATACACTGATTATCATGATTCTTAAGTGCTCAGCTTTAAAACGTTTGGAGTTTATATATTAATTAAAAAGTAAATGAATATTATGCATATAGTTATTTTGGATTCTACAAATATTATTAGTTACATTTACAAGAAAGTAATGTTTTATTGTTAAAATGTTCAATAGTTATATATTTATGGTTGTGGGGTACTAATAAATATGCAGGTGTGCATTAGGTTTTGCGCAACATGCAATAATCCGGTTCAATAAGCGTCAAAATTATAAAGCGAAGTCGGAATTTTTAAATGTGTAATCTGATGTGTATTTGTCTTCGCCTAACATGCAGTGGGTTTTGGATGTATTGTCGGCTTCTACTGAATTTGGTTTATCCTTCTTGTCCTAGTTGAATTGACTTGTTACTAGATACGCAACATCCAATATATAAATATTCCCAGAGGTTTAAACAAAATAGGTTGCGCGACCGGGAAAGGTTTCATTAACTAGCCTTTTTGTACCCAATTAGGTTTTTTATTTACTGACCTCAATTTCAATTTGGATTTATTGGCTGCAGCTTTTGGCAGCCTTTTTCAACGAAAATCACAGCCCACAAAAAATTTAACAATTATGAATTCAAGTGGTAAATTTATTTTTCAATAAGTATAAATGAAACAGTTTAAACTTAATTTACCATTTGAATTAACGATTGTCAAATGGTTTGTGGGATGTGCTTTCCGTTGAAAAGCTGCAGCCAAATTATCTGGAGTCAAAATGAAGATAGTGGATGCGAACATCTTATTGGGTACAACTAGGGTCAGGTAATTCCCATAGCCTGTAATTTTAAGTTAGCCAAAAATAATTACTAAATGACGACTTTTATATTATTATTACATATATATATATATATATATATTTTATTATTATCAAGGTTGTGGTCCTTAGCATAAGTACCACCCATTAACTACTTACAGTATGCGGTATAAACTAAGAATTGTATAGTGTAGAAAAGGCAATTCATCCAGTAGACCGGTTTCGTCCTTATTGGGAACTCATCATGTACTAAACAGAAATTGCCGCGAACAGGGCTCGTACCTTGGCACATCTGCTTCAGTATCTGTTGCTCTAATTATTATTGGAAATTGTAATATATTTGTGACAATTACTCTATTTCTTCAATAACGAGCTGTAACTCAAATTCTATCTGCCATTTATTACATAACAAAAAACAAAAAATACAGCGTTTTTATTTGTCGTTTTAATTGGAGTAATGGTACAATTGCAGATGTACTGTTTCCACAAATAGAAAAGATTGTGAAATGGTTGTAAAAACCTTGTTTCGAAAAATAGCAGCTAAATGATTTTTCACATATTCAGATCACAATTTAATTGGCTTTAACATATTCACATTTATGCAGTAGGCGTGGGGCATTTAGTAGCAAGCTAGTTCAAATGGGAAAAAGGGGGCTGGTAATATACAATTTTATTGATGTTTACTTCAAGATCGCAAACTTGATGTAGGAGATCGTATCTCATTTTCAGTGGTTAGTATGAACGATGTTGAAGCGTTCGGAAGAAAGGGACGAATCCGCACCCAGCCAGAACGAAGCCAAAGTCGATGCGAACATGGAAATGGGGATCAATCGGATTATTGCGAAATTGATAGTGCAAAGGAACAATCCGCGAATGCAAATCGTGAAGTGTCAACATATGAAGCTCGCACTGCGCACCAACCATTCAAATCATATCTGAAAAGAGAATAAGTAATACTCATCATGACCTAAAATTTATAATAATTAACGTGTGAATTTTTAGCCTCCAAGTTATATAATGGTATTCGGGTTGCCTAACGCTGACGTGTAGTCTGTAAGCACAATACTGATGGGTTTGATCAGTGATCCTCGTTTGCATGCTGCTCACCATTAAAAAAGTACTCAGACAATGTTGATGCATTCCCGTCGGTGGTCTGCTTACCGATAATTCCGTTTCAGCTTCCCAATGCCTTTTTCACAGAACCTATTATGTAAACAATGCAAACCGTTGAAATTACATATTAGCAATTAATAATCGGTCTTGTGAAAAAATACGTTCGAAAGCAAATATTAAAAAGTTAAGCAAAAAACACTGACAGGAACACGACTGCATTTGTCGCAAACAAAGCTCAGGTAATATTAAAACAGTTTATAAATGGCGTTTTTGCGCTTCCCAACGTGTAAAACGCTTGTCAATTATTCTTGTCTCTCCCTTATTTCGATGGCCATATCCTGCTACCCATGGTTACGGTATAAAGTCTTGTGTTTTATAACTCCAAAAATAACGCAAAAACAGATAAGAAAAGATCAAATGTCGGTTTGTTTATATTCAAAGTCCAATCTTCACGAACACATGCATAATGAGTTGTCTACGTGAGAACACCTGGTAATATAAATAACTCCTTCATTATA